>JAVJIF010019187.1:0-71031 GCA_038442645.1 Agave tequilana
TTATACTGCAAAAATTACTTGTTTGGCCATCATACTTTGACTGGAAGATTATTATTTGCTTCGCAGCTCTTGCATAGAAACAAGCACACAGACCATGATGGACTTGGGCTTTTACAGTTAAAAAAGCAGATGTTGCCTATTTTCAAAGCTCATGGTTATTAACCAAATCATGAGCAAGTAGAAGGTTGTTTTAGCTATTAGGATTAGGTTCCGGGAACGTACATTCTTCTGAGTCCGTGGAGGAGGAGGAGGAGAGTGGAAGAAGTCAAAAGTTTCTTACTGTTGACTACCTCAATGACAGACACATGAGCACATAGTGAGGCCCTTACCCTGAAAATACAGAGAACTATAGGAGGCCTGGCATCTCTTAGATTAATGTAATTTGCAGACAAAATCTACATAAGCTGATCACAGATAGCAGGAGTTCAACAGAACAACAGGTTTTCCCTGATTACTGCTTAGAACCCTAGCTGATAACTCATTATCTTTTTTTTTCTTTGTTATGTCCTTTGTTAAGGTCCTTCAAAGTAACATAATTTTTACGAACCTGCCAGAGTAACATAATACATGTGTATGTTTAACTCTATTGATGCTTTTATTGTGCATTCTGTATTTGATTTTGGGCTTAGATATTTTGGAATGAAAATGACCTTAACTTTCTTTCATCCATCCCAAATGATCCAAGTATTGTTTGATTCATTTGGTAAAATATCAAGGTGGGGACAGAAAGATGTATTACAATTACTGATGTTTCTGTTAAACTGCTTGCTTGACTAATAAGTTAATAACCATATACGATGCCTGAGAATATATGCATAGAATTATTAATGTATCCTTGATATAGTAGGAAGCCCTTGTGCAGTATGTTGCTGCAGATTGGTACTGAACTAAATCTAGACCAACACCAAGTAGTGAATGAGTATTATTTATTTTTGTCTGATTTTAATTAACTCCAGACGGTCTATCTGATACCTACCACCATCGTATACATTCAGCTTAATTATCAGCCTCAAATAAAGATGAGTTCTTTGGCACATGACAGGAGAGAATATGTCAAGCATTGTAATAAGAGTATGACTTATGTAGTCAGTTGACCATGGTTGACTGATAATTGTCATATCGTTCTTTTTCCAAACTATTCCTGCATTTCAAATTATTTCATGTTAGAGATTTCACTCCTTGGATCTATTTAGATATTGCATCTCTACCATCTCTAAGCCCTCCTGTTTCATAAGAAAATTCCAAGTTTATCTGTACATTATATTATGGAGGATTTTGTTTGAATGTTTGAAAGCTTTTATCCTGTCAATTTTAATTTTCCATGCCTTTGGTTTATGCTGATGTTGAACAATGATTCATAATCAATACAGTCGAACTCCCTACTCCTGTCCAAATTCGGAAAACTGAGGCCAACGAGGAAGCCCTGCTGAGTGAGTTTCAACAGGAGCTTGTGCAACTTGCTTCAGTTCTCAATGGGGATCATCTCTTGACCAATTTCTTCGAGAAGGTAATAAAGCAAATGAATGTAAGGGAAGGGCTCGAGTACATGGAGAATGCAGTCAAGCGCTTTTTTGAAACCGGTTTTTCTGCAAAGAGATTGGGTGTGGACGACGAACGAATTGTGAAAATGAGACCATCCCTCACCTCCAGGCCCTCATCATCCGCGGCGCATCCCTAGCAACAACAAGACCCATCCCTCGCAACAACTATACTGATTATCTCAAGAATAGCAGAAGACAGTACAGATGTTGTGTAGATCTCTCTCTAGTCGATATATAGTAGGAAGCTGCTTGGTTCTCAATAATTACATCTGCAGCCAGAAATAATGTGCTGTATTGAAATATTATCTAATTGCAATCAAAATGCACAGTAAGTCAACCGTATCTGAAATCTATAATCTATGTGCCATTTTTCTTGCTGGGGTTTGAGATGCTTCTGAAACACGGATGTATCCTCCACTGGCAAGTGATGTTTGCGATCGTTATACAATTCAGATGTACAAGCTTCGCACCCGTGCACATGCTGGACATTTCATTTGAGAGTTTTTCTTCAGATCCTGCAGAGCCCATTGCTGGCACCATCATTGGCTCTTTGCTATTCAAGGTAAAAGAATCATTTTCAGGAACCATATTACTTGACCTCTTGCATACTGCATATTTATGTAATGTTTGATTCTAAATTCCTTGTGTGTTCTCTCTATAAAAGATTTTCCGTCATTTACGATTTCAATCTCATTGTCATTTGGCGAGCCTGCATCATAAAGTCCCGTAGTGGTGTGTCGAGTTTCTGTGTTGTGATTCACTGTGTTCGGCTAAAATTACAGACTTTGTGCCGGCTCCAAAATGATAGTAATCACGGTGCAAAGTAAGCAATTCAGGGAATTTTTATCTTTGAAATGTGGATTCAAAATGATTTTTTTTCTGCGATATTTTCTTGTGCTTTTCATATATCTCTCTGCCTCTATTATACATTCAGTGCAGTTGTTCGTCTCAAGCCTCGCTGTTGTTGCCTCTTTTCAAACCTCAAGCAAAGGTAAAAAATGCTCGAAGTTCATCTTTTGGTTCTATTGTATTGTGTCGTTGCCCACATGAGAACTAAAATGGGCGAAAATGACAGGAAAATCGGTGATGAATTGATATAAGATTATATGTTACTTTTGCTGAAATGTTGATTGAACGAGAATGAACGTGAATTTCATCTTACCTTCTAAAAAAAGGTGAGGTTATGGTTGGCATCTGCATCAGCAATCAAACTATGTGCAAGTGACTGATGTATTGTCCAACAAGGACTGTATTTGCTGGCCTTTGAATCTGAAAGCTCTCAAAATTTATGAAAACTAGAATGCCAGTTCTTACTCTCAGTTACAAAGGCTTACACTAAAAGTTCAACATTAAAATTTACTTTTTCACATTTGTTATGCATGAACTTAATTCGGTATATCTGGAATTATATGCAATGATGCCAATGATGTTGTCTTGATTGAAAAGTGATAATTTGGAGAAGGCAAATTTTTGTATGTTGATTCACCAAGCAATTACATTAATATATATATAGTGTGGAGAGAGAAATAAGGAAATTATATATGCCCAGATACAATGTATATTAACTCTCTCTTAGACTCACGATGGATCAAACACCGAGAGTTTGGATAAAACTCGCGAAAATCGGCTAACTGATCTCTTGACGGAACATAGAGAAGAGTGATCTTGCCTTTCTCACATTCCTGGTGAGTAATATGAGTCGACCTTAATATGTTTGGTGCGATCATGAAAGACAAGATTGGAGGTGATAGCAATGACACTCTTGTTATCACAATGCATGGAAATATGTGTACTAACAGAGACACCCATATCACGCATAACCATGAAACTCTAAGGCAGTATTAGCCATAGCGTGACATTCAGCCTCGGTGTTCGAGCGAGACACAACATCCTGGCACTTGCTACGCAAAAAAATGAGGGAGGAGCCTAAAAAAATACAGAAGCCTGTGGTGGAGTGGGGTGTGTTAGGATCATCAGCCCATTCAACATCATAATAAGCCCGAAGAGAAAGTAACGAATCAGAATTGTATAGCAATGATCGAGAAACAGTGCTGCAGAGATAGCGAAGTACACGAAGTAATGCCGCATAATGAGCTGTGGTGGGAGCACTAACAAACTGATGAGGACATGAACGACTTGAGAAATATTCGAGCGAGTAGCAGATAGATATATGAGAGAACCCACCGGTTCCCTATACCGCGTAGATTGCGGTAATAGAGTACCATCATCGCGTCTGAGTTTGAGATGTAGTTCCATAGGCATGAAAATGGGAGGGGATACAAAAAGAGCAGGATCACTCAGGGTAGTGTTGGCCCAAAGGCCCATCACTCTAGTTTTGATGATGATCAACTCATGTAGTTATAGTACTAATGATCTTGTGTTTATTTAGTCTCAGATTTATGATCAAGATCTTAGTAGGTGTGTAGTTTCAACAAAGGATTTAAAGTCAATTTTGGAGCTAGCACGGTTTGATTCAAGAGCTTGTGCACCAAGACCACATCAAGTACTCAAGAGGAGTCTAGCTTGTTGGATCAAGTTTGGACCAAGTCAAGAAGATGAGAAGACTTCAAGAAGAAGACTTGTGTCTAGGTTTGTTTTTATAAGATTTTGTTTTTAGATTAAAATGTAAAGGATAGAATAGTTGGTGGATTGCTCAAGTATACCATATACACACACACACTCTTGATTTAGATGTGTTTTCATAAAAGAATTTTTATTTTGAAAAAATATAAAAGAGTTTTCTTTTTGAAAAATACCGGTTTGGTTTTTGGAATTCAAAGTATACATATCTTTAACCAAAACCATGTTTAGTGTTTATTGTCAAAATATAGATATTTCATCATGTATGTGTAGTGAATCATATCCATACACTCTATGCTTTCAAAGTGTTTAAATTATTTTGTTTTTATATTTGGAGAAGTTTTGGAAAAATAAGTTTTGAAAAACCAATTTGGAAAAATACGGTTTTCGTTTTTAGTCAAAATTTCTAAGTTACAAAAATAGTTCAAATTGTTTGTAACATGTTTTGATTTTTCTCAAACATGTTTGTTTATCAAAGTATAATACTGAACCTATTTTTGTAGATTTTTCGTGAATTTATGGGATTTATTTGACAATTAAAAACCCAACTTTTAAATCCCTAATTTGGCCTGCCAGGCTCTGGCGGTCGACCGGACCAGGAGCCGGTCGATCGGCGTGCACAGAAGTTCACAGGATGGGCCGGTCGACCGCACGGTCGACCGCCAGAGAGTAGCTGCTCTCTGGAACGGCCCTGGTCGACCGGGCGGTCGACCGACAGAGAGCATGGCTCTCTGTATCCTTGCACAGTCGACCGGCCGGTCGACCGCTGGCTCAACGGTCAGAATTTTGACCGTTGGTCGGTCGACCGACAGGCCAACCTAGCTCCCAACGGCTATTTTTTCTATCCCTATAAATTGGGGCTTTTGGGGGCTGTTTTATCTAAGATTTTCAAGTGGGTTTTGAGCCAGTTTTTCCAACTTAATTAGGTGTTTATCTCCACTTGTTTAAGAGCCAAATTTCCATATCAAAAGGAGAGATTTCTAGAGTGTTTTTTAAAGTGATTTCTTGAGTTTTCCTCCACCTTTTCAATCCTAGTTTTCTCACACAAACACTTGAGCTATCCATTGCTATATCTACCTATAGGAGTGTTATTGTGAGATTGTTTTTAGGTGATCAAAGTGTTGTGATCACCAAGACTTCTTCTTTGCTTTGAGGAGGCGGACGAGTGTGTTCGCGGTGTTTCGAGTTCGCGTGTGAACTCGGTGTTTGAGGTGCGGCCTTGGCGAACTAGTGAGCTTGCGGTGTGTTCTTGCGGGAACAAGAGAGGGACTAGAGAGTCCAAAGAGCTTGTAGGTGTTGCGGCACCAAGTGATCCGGTGGGATCGATTTTAGTGGAAATCCTTCATAGTGTTGAAGGCGGGGACATAGAGCAAGTGTGCTCGAACCTCGAAACAAATCTCCCGAGTTTGCGATTGCTCTTTCTCTATCTCTTCTTGTCTTTATATCTTGTATGCTTATATTGTCTTTATCTTTATATGCTTGATATATTGTGTGCTTAATTGTTATATGCTTGGGGATTGTTTGCTAACACTCGTATTCAACCAAGAGAGCCAACGCGGCACCTCAACTCTTATTTAGAGGAATCTTGAGGAGTTAGTCCAGAGCCCTTCACGGGAAATCCGGCTACACTCTTGTGTTATACTTGGTGTTTAGTTTAATAAGTTTTTAATTCCGCATTAATTGACCATTAGATTAGCCATCACCTATTCACCCCCCTCTAGGTGATTACAAGTGGTATCAGAGCCAAGTGCTCCTGATTTGGGTCTAACAATCTAGAGTTAAAGATCCTCATTTTTTTGCTAATCACAATATTTATTTACACACACCATGGATTTCATGTCACCTCCCACTTTTGACATTCTTAACATCCAAATTTGGAAGGTTAAGATGTCTTTGTACCTCAAAGCCCTAGGCATTCATGTTTATTTTGTCACTATTAAAGATTCTTATTGTTTAAATGGCAAAAATATTGAGGCTAATGCAAAGGCCATTCATGCTTTGAAAAGTACCCTAAATGATGAATATTTATCTAGGATTTCTAACATTGATTCGGCTTTTATAGTTTGGAACACCATGATCTCCCTTGGCGAAAAAGAACAATATTATGCTGGGAGCGACTCGGATGTTGGAAGTGACGCTTCCAACGTGTGCTACATGGTCCAAGGGATAACTCCCTTGACGTAACTACTGAATCCGAGGTAGAAGAAGATGTTGACATGTCTTATGATGAGCTTACTTCTTTTTGTCAACAACTACTTGAAAAACATGACATGCTTAAGAAAGATAACAAGAAAATGAAAAAGAAATTTGATTGCATGTTAAATGAAAAAGATTCTTTACAATAAAAATTTGAAAATGTTTTAAAAAAATGATTCTTTTAAAAATAAAGTTGCATACATTGAAAAAGAAAATGAAAGTTTGAAAAATGAAAATATTTCCTTGCTTTCTAAATTGAATGATTTATGTGAAGGAAATACTTCTTTGAAAAATAAAATTGTTTTGGTGGAAAACAAAAAGAAGTTGCTTTAAATGAAAACACTTATTTAAAAAGAAAATTGTTGAAAAAAAAAGTTAATGTTTCTAAAAAGAAAAAGATTGTTGATCATTCTTTACATGCTAATGTTGATAAAAATGAAGTTAAAGTTTTGAAAATAAAATTGACTGTTTAAGCTCAACTTTGAGCAAATGTGCTTTTAATCATTCTAGATTGGAGTCCTTGTTTTCAAAGAAACAAACTTCACATATTCATGCACAACACCCACATCATGCATATGCACATTTTGCATGTCATGACCACACCCACACTTATATGCATTCTAGAGTGTACAAATGTACACATTGTGGCCGCAAATGCCATCTAGCAAAATTTTGTTATGATAAGATAAATGCCTTAATTTTGCTAATAAGAATGTTTGGGTTTCTTACAATGCTAACCCTCAAGGATCCAAAAGAAAATGGATACCAAAATCCCCACCTTGTATTTTGATGTAGGTACGGGCTCTCACAAAACGTGAGAGGGATGGTGCCTTGATGGTGGATGCATATGGACATGATGGACACATATTTGATGCACCGCTATCAAGGAGGTTTGGTGGGACAACCACCATGTTTTGGAGATTTGGAGTATAGTTCATGTGTTGGTAACTATCCCTAAAACTCTTAAGTTTATTTACGTGCTCTTTCATATATGATATTTTAGCATGTTCATATTTTATTTGTTTTGTGCTTCATGTGGTAAATACTAGTTTAGATGAAGTTTTTGTCAAAACTTGGATATATACGTGTACAAGTAGTGAACAACAAATTGATTCATATATGTTTGCACTTCATTGTTCATTTGTACTCACTATATGCACATGTATAGCCTAGTTTTGATGATTCTCTCATTTACACTTGTTTTGCCTATTTTCATGTCTTACTTCATGTATATGTATTTTGTATTCAAATCTAATAAATATACATGTATATCCCATGAGTCATTTGCCTTCATGCAATTTACATTATGGACTCTTTTTATGTTTAGGATATGTATGCATATTGTTAGGATTAGATAAATCATACATATACCTAGAAGTTTATTTTTTTGAAAATAAATTTCATGTTTTTCATGTTTTGATAAAAATAAGATTTATGCTTGTTTGAGCTTCATTGATTATCTTCATGGATAATGCTAATTACATGATTTTTGTGCACTCACACTTTATTTTGTTTATTCATGACTTTGTTTCATGATTATTTTTGAGCCTTATAGATTTCGAGTGTCACTTGTTGTGTATTTAGTATGTTTCATGATAGATATATAGATTTGATTTCATATTTTCGAAGTATCTTTACTAGTTTTTCAAAAATTATTTTAACTAGTTATTTATTCTTTAATTTGGTAGTGTTTTTCACTATAAAAATATTTTCAAAATTATTTTCGAAAACCCCTTCCAACACCGTAATGGGTGGACGGATGGGCGAGTATGCGTTGCAAGCCTTATTGAAAATCTTTTACCTTGTGCATAAAAAGGGTGGTAGTTTATGAGTTATATACTTGATTTACATCATATTTTCAATGGTATCTCAATTGATATTTTTTTTATATACTCATATTTTGTTTTCTATATTTGTATGCTTCACATTTCAAATAATATTAATTTCTATTAGTATTTTCTTTTTCATACATATATATGATTTGTTTGTGCTTGAGTTAAAATCAATTTACATGTTTAAAGCATAAAGTTTGTTTATGCTAAGCTTGATTCAAATCTTTATTTTCAATTGGTATTTCAATTGATATTTTAAATAAGCTTATGCATTATTTTTAAAATTGGTATCAATATGACTCTATTTTTGATTAAAATTCAAAATTTGTAATGTTTATTTACAATTGATATCTTAAAATTTGATTACAACTGATATCTCAAAATTTGTTTTATTGAGAAAAGTCAAAATTTTGTTTTTAATGAGAAAATTAAAAATGTTTTGATGTGTATTGCCTATATGCAAGGGGAGCTTAACATCTCTTCTTCATATAGATTCATGTTGAGTGTATCTTATATTAAGGAGCTTGACAACTCTTCTTTATGCGGTACACGTGTATAGGGGGAGCTTCACATCTCCTCTTATGCATTGCGTATTATGCGTTATATGAGTTAGGGCTTGTCATCCCTTCTTCATGTAATGCATATATGTAGGGAAGTTAACTTAGCGTCTTCCTCTTCATGAATGTATATCGCATATATTCTTATTATTGATTTGTTTAATGTCACCCCTTTATTGATTTTTTTGTTTTTGACAAAAAGGGGGAGAACATTGTTTTGTATTTGCTTTAACCCCTTTGTTGATGATTGACAAAAGGGGGAGAAGTATTTTAGATATATATGCATGTTTTGGAAAAGAATTTCTTGTTTATGCATATTGTTTTGTTTTGCAAATAGGAGAAAAAGAATTTGATGTGTTTTATGCTTGATTGGCATGTTTATCTCCTTGTATTTGCATACATATTTATGTGCTTCATTGCCATATATTATTGTTTATTGTGATGCATGAGTTAAGGGGAGCTTCTTTGAAATTTTACTTTAATCCATGCATATATAACTCCATGAGTTTTGTCATCATCAAAAAGGGGAAGATTATTGCCCAAAGGCCCATCACTCTAGTTTTAATGATGATCAACTCATGTAGTTATAGTACTAATGATCTTGTGTTTATTTAGTCTCAGATTTATGATCAGATCTTAGTAGGTGTGTAGCTTCAATAAAGGATTTAAAGTCAAGTTTTGGAGCTAGCATGGTTTGATTCAAGAGCTTGTCACCAAGACCACATCAAGTACTCAAGAGGAGTCTAGCTCGTTGGATCAAGTTTGGACCAAGTCAAGAAGATGAGAAGACTTCAAGAAGAAGACTTGTGTCTAGGTTTGTTTTTATAAGATTTTGTTTTTAGATTAAAATGTAAAGGATAGAATAGTTGGTGGATTGCTCAAGTATACCATATACACACACACTCTTGATTTAGATGTGTTTTCATAAAAGAATTTTTATTTTGAAAAAATACAAAAGAGTTTTCTTTTTGAAAAATACCGTTTGGTTTTTGGAATTCAAAGTATACATATCTTTAACCAAAACCATGTTTAGTGTTTATTGTCAAAAACATAGATATTTCATCATGTATGTGTAGTGGATCATATCCATACACTCTATACTTTCAAAGTGTTTAAAATATCTTGTTTTTGTATTTGGAAAAGTTTTGGAAAAATAAGTTTTGAAAAACCAATTTGGAAAAATACGGTTTTCGTTTTTAGCCAAAATTTCTAAGTTACAAAAATAGTTCAAATTATTTGTAACATGTCTTGATTTTGCTCAAACATGTTTGTTTATCAAAGTATAAGACTGAACCTATTTTTGTAGATTTTTCGTGATTTATGGGATTTATTTGACAATTAAAAACCCAACTTTTAAATCCCTAATTTGGCCTGCCAGGCTCTGGCGGTCGACCGACCGGTCGTCCGGACCAGGAGCCGGTCGATCGGAGCGGTCGACCGACGTGCACTGAAGTGCACAGGATGGGCCGGTCGACCGCACGGTCGACCGCTAGAGAGTAGCTGCTCTCTGGAAACGGCCCCGGTCGACCGGCAGAGAGCATAGCTCTCTGTATCCTTGCCACGGTCGACCGGCCGGTCGACCACTGGCTCAACGGTCAGAATTTTGACCGTTGGCTGGTCGACCGGGCGGTCGACCGACAGGCCAACCTGGCTCACAACGGCTAGTTTTCCTAGCCCTATAAATTGGGGTTTTTGGGGGCTGTTTTATCTAAGATTTTCAAGTAGGTTTTGAGCCAGTTTTTCCAACTTAATTAGATGTTTATCTCCACTTGTTTAAGAGCCAAAATTGCCATATCAAAAGGAGAGATTTTCTAGTGTGTTTTTAAAAGTGATTTCTTGAGTTTTCCTCCACCTTTTTAATCCTAGTTTTCTCACACAAACACTTGAGCTATCCATTGCTATATCTACCTATGGGAGTGTTATTGTGAGATTATTTTTAGGTGATCAAAGTGTTGTGATCACCAAAGAATTCTTCTTTGCTTTGAAGAGGCAGACGAGTGTGTTCGCGGTGTTTCGAGTTCGCGTGTGAACTCAGTATTTGAGGTGAGGCCTCGGCGAGCTAGTGAGCTTGCGGTGTGTTCTTGCGGGAACAAGAGAGGGACTAGAGAGTCCAAAGAGCTTGTAGGTGTTGTGGCACCAAGTCATCCGGTGGGATCGATTTTAGTGGAAATCCTTCATAGTGTTGAAGGCGGGGACGTAGAGCAAGTGTGCTCAAACCTCGAAACAAATCTCCCGTGTTTGCGATTGCTCTTTCTCTATCTCTTCTTGTCTTTATATCTTGCATGCTTATATTGTCTTTATCTTTATATGCTTGATATATTGTGTGCTTAATTGTTATATGCTTGGGGATTGTTTGCTAATACTCGTATTCAACCAAGAGAGCCAACGCGGCACCTCAACTCTTATTTAGAGGAATCTTGAGGAGTTAGTCCAGAGCCCTTCACGGGAATCCGGCTACACTCTTGTGTTATACTTGGTGTTTAGTTTAATAAGCTTTTAATTCCGCATTAATTGACCATTAGATTATCCATCACCTATTCACACCCCTCTAGGTGATTAAAGGTAGCACAATCAAGAAGGTCAGCAATGTACTTTTTCGAGACAGAAGATAGCTACGAGAGGAGTAGGCAAGCTCAATGCCAAGAAAATAACATAGAAAGCCCAAAACCTTCATTTTAAACTCAGACTGAAGATACCACTTCCAGAGGTGCAATAGCAACAGGACAACTCCCGGTAATAATCATTTCATCAACATATAAAATAAAAAGTACAATACCATAGAGAGTGGAGCGCTGAAACATCGCATAATCAGCCATACTCTGTGATAACCATCAAAGAGGAGAGATCGGCAAAAACGCATATACCAAGCACGAGGCGCTTATTTTAGACCATAAAGAGCTCGTCCATGTCCAGGGGAGCAGTAATACTGGGAGGAGGTTGCATATAAATAATCCCAGAGAGATCACCATTCAGGAAGATATTTTTAATATCCAATTGATAGAGTGGTCACTGACGGGCAACAATGAGAGCAAGAAAAGTGCAGATAAATGTAATTTTTGCCACAGGGGAACAACCTTCTCATAATCAATACCATACTCCTGTGTGAGTCCCCGAGAAACGAGACGAGTCTTGTAACGTTCAACATAACCATCAGATTTGGTCTTAATTTTTGTATATCCACTTGCAACTTACTGGATTTACACCAGGTGGCAGGGAAACAAGATCCTAAGTATGGGTTCATTGGAACGCCACTAGTTTCTCATTCATTGAATGCCATTCTGAAAATTTTACAGCCTCAGAATAAGACTTAGGTTCCTATAGACAATGTAAGACAAAAATAACTAGAGAATGTGTTATGTTAGCAGATGTACAATATGAGCAGGAGGGTGACAGTCGCATGGTGGATTTCGGCAAGGAGTAGACTGATCAACCGAGAAGTTAGAGCAATCATAAGCAACTGAGTATCAGTACTAGTAACATCCACAGACGAGGGGGAAGACTCAGTGAGTGAAACATATGATGATGAGATAGGAGGTAGAGAAAGTGTGTATGTAGGAACAGGAAGGGTGGAAGTCTCTATAGTGGTGGTGTTGAGGAAAGATAAGTCTTGGATGTGAGAAGATTGATAGTAAGGACATTTTTAAAAAAGATACATGTCAGGCAATGTGAAATAATTTGGTAGCAGGATCATAACACCAATATCTTTTATGTCCAGAGCTATATCCGAGAAAGATGCATTTGCTGGTTTTGAAAGATAATTTATCCTGTCATGAGAAGGGAGGAGAACAAAGCAAACACATCCAAAGATACGAAGAAGAAAATAATCAAAGGAGTGTCCATATAGAAGAGAATACGAAGACATATCAGCAGTAACAAAAGATGAGGTGATGTTCATGAGTAGCACTACATTTAACACAGCTTCTACCCAGTAACATTTTGGAACAGACGCAGAAAGCAATAGTGATCGTGTGACCTCAAGAAGATGTCTGTGTTTTCATTCAGCAATCCCATTTTGTTGATGTGTGTGAGGACAAGATTGTTGATAAATAGTGCCATGTAATTTCAATTAATTATTCATAGAGTAGGAAATGTATTCTTTAGCTCCATTAGATCGAAAAGCTTTTCTGCATTTTTGAAATTAGGTTTGAATCATGTTTATGAAATCTGTGTAGATTTGTAACAATTTAGATCGATCGCATAAGGTAAACTAGTGTGTATAAACAATAGTCATCAATAAAATAAACATAATAATTTTAAGCAGAAAGAGATTAGAGAGGTGCTGGACTCTAAATATCAGAGTAAACTAAGTCAAAAATTTCTGAAGCCATATGGTTAGTGAACCAAAAGGCACATCAGTTTTTTTTTAAAACGACAAACTTCACAACTATTTGAGCTAGAAAGCTAAAAGGTTTCCAACATATCAGAATCAAACAAACTTTTTAATCTAGAACTAGATAAATGGCCCAAATGACGATACCATAGATTGGAGGTGACTGAGAGACTCACTACGGGATGTGGCGATAAAGGAAGGTACAGTTATTTCAACTAATACAAGTTGTTGACCTTACATCCTATCCCAATCTCTTGGCCAATGTGATCCTGGATAATACAAGAAGTGGGTTTAAATAAGATATTACAATTACAATTAGTTATTTTTTCAGCAGATGCAATTGCATGGTAAGTTTAGGAATACAGAAGACAGAAGATAAGATGAGTCTACCTGATGGGTCGAAAGTGAGAGTAATGCTACCAGATTACAAGCTGCAAGAGGTATATCGTTAGTAGTATATATAAGTGGAATCAGAAATAGGTGAGCAGTTTGTTAGGACAGAATGATCAAAGATCATATGGTGATGGCATCTGAGTCAAATATCCAGGGAGTAGAACCTCTAGAGGTTGCAGACATAAAGTGAAATAAGTAGTTAGAGACGCCCCAGTGATACCTAGATTCTATGCAAGATACGATGCAATCTGTGAGAGCTGATCAGATGAGAGAGATCCCCTGAGAGCTACGAGGCTGATGCAGGTGCAGAGGCAGCAGCAACTGAGGACTTGGGAGCATATGGTCCATGGAACCTTTCTTGTTTCAGACAAGCGGAAATCATGTGTTCGAGTTGTTTGCAATATCAGCATGTAACATGTTGAGTCAGAGTTAAGGACCCACGAGTCTGTTGTCTTTGGTTCACTGGCCCACGAGATGACTCGTGATTCAGAGGGCCATAAGAAGCAGATGAATAATATGGACAACCAAGAGCAATGGGTGAGAGAGGCTGAACCTGCAGATAGAAAGTGCTCGAGTTCCTCAATACTACCACTATAGCAAGTGGCTATGCGGGTCGTGATCCACAATGAGGAAATGTGATGGAAGCTTTTAATAATTCTTTCTAAGTTACTAATACTGGTAAAATGTTTCTTCTTAGTTTTTGAAAAGAAAAGAAAAGGGAATACTAAGTTAAGTCAGGAGAAGAAGATGATAGAAGAAGATAATGTTGGTGTTAAAAGGAAAACTAGGTTAAAAAGAAAGGATCGAAAGAAAAAAGAAGTGTTGATTTTTAGAACGTGTTTCTAAACTAGGAAAAAGAAATAACAGAATATAAAAGTTCACTTACCTCTTAGGCACTTACTTTACTTGGATTCGTTGCAACGACTTACCTTGACTTGAAGGCGATCACAAGATGTCATACACGATCCTCCCTATTCCAAATCGGTCTCACAAATAAAAGTACAAGCAGAAAAGAATACAAAACTATTACACACTTAGAAATAGATATCCATCACCATAAGCCATCAGCGACACTTGCAAGGGAAAGGCATATTCGAGGCTATCAGATTCATTTGAATTACTAGTCACCTCAGAAGAAAGTAAAGCAAACAAGAATAATATAAAAATAACGATCGATTAAATTGAGTAACAATGAAGAAAAGAGAAAAATTACATTGACTGTCACTCTCAATATAACTCTATCTCTTTTACTCATGAAACTCTCTAACTTAAGCTATAAATATGGCCCAAAGGTTCATCACTCTAGTTTTGATGATGATTAACTCATATAGTTATTGTACTAATAATCTTGTGTTTAATAAGCTTCAGATATTTATCAAGATCTTAGTCGGTAATTAACTTCAATAAAAGATTGTTAAGTTTTAAAGCTAGCACGTGTTGATTCAAGAGCTCGCGCTTCAAGATCGCATCAAGTACTCAAAGATGAGTCTAGCTCGTTTGGATCAAGTTGGTAACAAGTCGAGATGGAGAAGAAGATTTTCAAGAAGACTTGAATCTTAATTTGTAAGTTTAAGATTTTTGTTTTAGGTAAATGTAAAGGATAGATTAGTTGTGGATTGTTCAAGCTCATACACACACACAAAATTTTATATTGTCTTTTATGTTAAATAATTTATTTTTTTCGGTTTAATCATTTTAACTTCAAAAGAATATGTTTACATGATTTTTATCTCAATAGAATAAGTTTTATAATTTGCAATATGTGTTGGACTATATCCACACATATTTGAGCTTCATATGTTTATAAAAACTTATTTCTATGAGTTTTGGTTTATCATAAATATATCTCTGTGTTTTTGAATTATCAAGAATACATCTATTAGTTTCATTAGATTCATCAAAATAAGTTTACATGATTTATATGTGTATGGATTTCATCCATATGTATTGTTGCTTCATATTGTTTAAGATAACTTATTTTGATGAGTTTATATCATGTATTTAAGTTTTATTTTTATCAAAACTTATTTTGGAGCTTATTGTCAAAAATAAGTATACTTCATTTACTATGTGTATTGAATCATTTTCATACACACTATGCTTCAAATATGTTTCAATATCTTGTTTTTGTATTTTTACAAGTTTTGAAAAAATCGGGTTTTCATTTAGAAGTTGGCTTTTTGGAAAATACAGTTTTTGTTTTAAGCTTTAAATTTTTATGCCTCAAAAATGTTCATATGTTTATATATGTGTTGATTTTGAAACATACAATTTGTGCTACGTAGTATTTCAATGAACTTATTTTTGTGAATTTTATGGAGATTTTATGGGATTTAAAATGAATCTAAAATGATGTTTAAAAACCCTGAAAAATGTGTTCTGAGGCTGCTTGCGGTCGACCGATCGGTCGACTGAAGGCTGGATTGATCGATCGACTGGTCGACCGATGTGTACACATGCACGAGCCCAAAGTGCGGTCGATCGACTGACTCAAGCCCACTCTCGGGCTTGGCTCGATCGACCGAGCGATCGACCGACATAGATGGGTTTTGGGTGCAGTCAATTGGCTATCGACCGACAATCCCAACAGTCAGAAAATTGACCGTTGGCCGATCGACCGACCAGTCGACCGACCAGTCAACCGACAGGCCATCCTGAGTCGATAACGGCTAGTTTTTGACAGCCTATATATATGGGTCTTTTGTGCTAGTTTTCATAGAAGATTTTCACAAGTTTTTAGAGCTAGTTTTTCTCATCTTCAACAGAGTTTTCTTAGTAAGTTTTTGAGCATAACTTCCATATCAAATAGGGAGTTTATCAAGAGTGTTTCTCTTATGTTTTTCAAAAAGATTTCTTGAGTTTTCACTTCCCAGCCTATCTAGTTTTCTCACACAAACTTGAGCCTTTTGTTGATATATCAATCCTAATAGGATCCTTGTATGTGAGAGTGTTTTGTTTGTGATCAAGGAGTGACCACAAAGTATTCTACTTTGTATTAAGAAATTAGAGGTTGCAGTCTCGACAAACTTGCGGGTTCGTATTGTGTATTGTTCTTACGGAAACAAGTGAGGGACTTACGGGCCTAAGAGTTCTTAAGGGAGCTTGTTGTAGGTGTTACGACATCGGGTGGTTTTGCGGGATCATTTTTAGTGAAAATCCTTCATTGTGGTGAAGGCGGGGACATAGAGCAAGTTGCTCAAATCTCGAAATAAATCTTCTGTGTTTGCGATTGCTCATCTCTCTCTCAACCCACTTATGTTTATATCTTGCTTTCTCTTAATTGTTTACATCTTTATATGTTTGATATTTGCTTGTGCTTAATTGATATACATACTTGGGATTATTTAATATCTTGCATGCTCTTATACCTTACCTATTTCTTACATGCTTGATATTGTGTATGTGCTCACACTAGTATTTAACCAAGAGAGTTATAGTTGTACCTCAACTTTTAATCTAGATGAATCTTGAGGAGAAGTTCAGAACCTTTCACCAGGAATTCGACTTCACTTTTGGTTATACATTGTGTGATAGTTTTAGTGTGCATAATAAGTTTTTAATTTCATATTGTTTAGCATTTGATTAACACATCACCTATTCACCCCCTCTAGGTGATTTACAAATGATATCAGAACTTGGTGCTCTTGATTTAGTCTAACAACTTAGAGTTAAACAACCTTATTTTTGCTAATAACAATATTTGCATGCATATATATGAATTTCATTGCACCTTCCATGTTTGCTATTCTTAACTTTCAATGTTGGAAAGTTAAGATGTCTATATATCTTAAAGCCCTTGGTATTCATGTCTATCTTACCACAAACAAAGAATCATATATTGTAAATGACAAATATCATGAGGCTAATGCAAAAGCTATTAATGCTTTAAAGTCAACCCTAAATGATGATTATTTATCTAGGATTTCTAACTTTGATTCAGCTTTTGTAGTTTGAAACACTCTTATCACTCTTAGTGAACAAGCGCCTCATTACAAGGAGAGTGATTTGGATCAAGGAAGTGATACTTCTGACATGTGCTACATGGTGCAAGGGGATGACCCCTTTGAGGTAAATTCGAAATCCGACCTTGATGAAGATAATGATAATGTCATATGATGATCTTTATATATTTTGTCAAAAACTTCGTGAAAATATGATTCGTTAAAGATTAAAAATCAAAGCTGAAGAATGAAAATAATTTTGTTTTAAAAGAAAAGAATTCTCTTCAAAATAAATTTGAAATTACTTCAAAAGAAAATAATTCTTTGAAAAATCAAGTTGCTTTGATTTCCAAAGAAAAAGATATTACTTTAAATGAAAACGGTTCTTTGAAGAAGAATTATTTTGAAGAAAAAGAAATTATTTTTATATTCAAAAAGAAAAATAATTTTGATTCTCTTGCTTGCCATGTTTCTCATGCTCATGTTTCTTCTTCCAATATTAATAATGATACTTGTATTTTGAAGAAGATTATTGATTGTTTAAGCTCCACTTTAAGCCAATGTGCTATTAATCATTCTAGATTGGAATTCATGTTTCGCAAGAAACAAATTTCACACATACCCCACGACATGCACTTCATGCACACCATGTTCATACTCATCACACTCATTTGTATGCTAGAGTGTACACATGTACACATTGTGGCCGCAAAGACCATCTTGCAAAATTTTGCTTTGATAGATTATATTCTTCAAATTTTACAAATAAGAATGTTTGGGTTCTTTATACTACTAACTCTGGTAGATCCAAAAAGATATGGGTACCAATATTTTCACCACTATTTTTTGATCTAGGTATTGGCTCTCACAAGACGTAAGATGATTGGTGCCTTGGTGGTGAAAATGTTGGCTTAAATGCCCATCACTCTAGTTTTGATGATGATTAACTTATATAGTTATAGTACTAATGATCTTGTGTTATATAGTATCAGATATTTGATCAAAATCTTATCAGTGTTTAGCTTCAACGAAAGATTCGAAATCAATTTTTGAAGCTAGCATGTGTTGATTCAAGAGTTCGCGCTTCAAGATCACATTAAGTACTCAAAGAGGAGTCTAGCTCGTTAGATCAAGTTTGGACCAAGTCAAGATGGAGAAAAAGATTTCCAAGAGAAGGTTTTCAAGAAGACTTATGTCGTGTTTGTAAGTGTTAAAATTTTATTTTTAGATAAAATATAAAGGATAGATTAGTCGTGAATTGCTCAAGCTCATTAGTCGTGGATTGCTCAAGCTCATTTACACACACAAAACATTTCATGTTAAAATAAATTTTAGTTTTTAAGAAAATATAGTTTTGGTTTTGAGCTTCAAAGAATATACTTTTGGTTTCATGAATAGGTTTCATGAATAGATTTCATTAAAATAAGTTTACATGGTTTAAATGTGTATTGGATTTCATCCATATACATTATTATTTCATATTATTTAAAAACTTATTTTGATGCGTTTATATCATGTGTTTAAGTTTTGTATTTATCAAAACTTATTTTGAGTTTATTGTCAAAAATAAGTATATTTCATCTTCTTTGTGTTTTGGATCTTATCCATACACACTATACTTCAAAAGTATTTAAATATTTTATTTTTGTATTTATACAAGCTGTGGAAAACTCATTTTTCATTTAAAAGTTTGTTTTTGAAAAATATAATTTTTGATTTAAGGCTAAATTTCTATATTGCAAAATATGTGTTGATTTCTTATCACACATTTTTAAATTTCAAAGTATTTCTATGAACTTATTTTTGTGATTTTATGGGATTAAATAAAAATTTTAGGGTTTTAAAAGTCCCTGTTTTATATCCTTAAAACCTATTTGGGGCTTCTAGCGGTTGACTAACCGGTTGACTGAACCAGGGCTCAGTCGACTGAGCGGTCGACCGATGTGTATAGAACGTGCACAAGCTCTTGGCCTAAGGGCCGTAAACCATGTGGTCGACCGATCCAGAGAGGCTGCTCTCTGGATCTGGCCTCGGTCGATCGAGCAGTCGACCGACCAAAGAGCTGTGCTCTCTAGTTTTGGCCATGGTCGAACAAGCGGTCGACCAGCAACTCCAATGGTCTGAAATATCACCGTTGGCCAGTCGACCGACAGGTCATCTTGCTTGGGTATTAAGCCCCAAGGTTAGTTTTTATAACTCCATAAAAGGGACTGTTTTGGCCAATTTTTAACAAGATTTTAAGAGGATTTTAGAGCCAATTTTCCCATCTTTCTCTGAAGTTTTCCAACAAGTTTTAGAGCTTAAATGCTACATCAAAAGAGAGTTTATCAAGAGTGTTTTTTTTTTGAGTTTTCTAAAAAGATTTCTTGAGTTTTCCACCACAACATCTATCTAGTTTTCTCACACAAGTTTGAGCTATCCATTACTATATCCATCCTCTAAGATACTTACATGTGAGAGTGATCAAGAGGTAATCACAAAGTTTTTATCTTCGTATTTGAGGAGTTTGAGGTTGCGGCATCGGCGAGCTTGCGGGTTCGCGTTGTATAGAGTTCTTGAGGGAGCTCATTATAGAGGTGTGGCCTCAGCAACCTAGTGTGCTTACGTGTGTTATTCTTGCAAGAACAAGTGAGGAACTTGCGGGTCCAAGAGTTCTTGAGGGAGCTTGTTAGGTGTTGCGGCACCGAGTGATCTTGAGGGATCATTTTTAGGAAAATCCTTCATAATGGTGAAGGCGCGTAGACAAGTAGTATGATCGAACCTCAAAACAATTCTTTCATGTTTGCGATTGCTTATCTCTCTCTTACTTGTATTTATATCTTGCATGCTTATATTGTTCATACCTTTATATGCTTGATATACTTGTGCTCAATTGAATATATGATTGGGATTGTTTAATCACACTAGTATTCAACCAAGAGAGCTATGGTGGTACCTCAACTCTTAATATAGAGGAGTCTTGAGGAGATAGTCCAAAGTCCTTCACTGAAAATTCAGCTACACTCTTTGGTTATACTTGGTGTGTTTAGCATAATAGTTTTTAGTTTGCATAAATAATTTTTAATTCACATTGTTTGCGCATTTGATTAACTAGTCACTATTCACCCCCTCTAGATGACCTACAATTGGTATCAGAGCTTAGTGCTTTTTATTTAGGTATAACAACCTTGAGTTAAAGATCCTTTTTTAGCTAATCACAATATTTATACACATACTCATGGATTTCATGGCACTTTCCATGGTTGACATTCTTAACCTCCAAAATTGGAAAGTTAAGATGTCCATGTACCAAAAAGCCTTAGGTATTCATGTTTATTTTGTCACCATCAAAGATTCATATTTTATAAATGGCAAAAATCTTGAGGCTAATGCAAAAGCTCTTCATGCATTAAAGCCAACACTAAATGATGAATTTTTATCTAGGGTATCTAACATTGAATCGGCTTTTGTAGTTTGGAACACTCTTCTCTTCCTTGGAGAACAAACACCACATGATAAGGAGAGTGACTCGAATGAAGGAAGTGATGCTTTCAATACTGCTACATGGTCCAAGGGGATAACCCCTTGAGGTAAATTCTAAATCCGAGCTTGATGAAAATGTTGACAGCCATATGATGAGCTTGCATTATTTTGTCAACAACTTCTTAAAAATTTGATTTGCTAAAAATGAAAAAAAAGAAATTGAAAAATTAAAATGATCTTATTTTAAAAGAAAAAGTTTTTTTCAAAATAAATTTGATTATTTCTAAAGACAATGAATCTTTGAAAAGAAAAATTATTTTGGTTGAAAAAGAAAAAGAAATTGCTTTAAAGGAAAATGATTCCTTGAAAAAAATAGTTTTGAAAGAAAAGGAAAATATTTCTATTTCTAAAAAAAGAATTTTATTTCTCATTTTCTTCTTCCAAAATAATAATGATATTTGCATTGTGAAGAAAAAATTGAGTGTTTGGGTTCCACTTTAAGCCAATGTGCATTTAATTACAATAGGTTGGATATTATGTTTCGCAAGAAATATGTTCCACATGTACATGCACATGCCCCATGACATACAGATGCACACCATGCTCACCTCAAACCACACATATGTATGCTAGAGTGTACACATGTACACATTATTGCCGCAAAGGCCATCTTGTAAAATTTTATTTTAATAGATTAAATTCGCTAAATTTTGCAAATAAAAATGTTTAGGTTCCTTATAATGCTAACCCCTGTGGACCCAAAAAAGATATGGGTACCAAAATCTCCACCTCTTATTTTTATAGGTGTGAACTCTCACAAAACATGAGAGGGTTGATGCCTTGGCGGTGGATGCATTGGAGCTTGATGGCCACACCTAATTAATGCATCACTATCAAGGAAGCATGGTGAGAGGACCACCTCGTGTTTTGGAGAAATGATTTGGTTACATCAGTTTTGGAACCACTTTATCCTCTTCTTTTAAAAATATTTTAAATGCTTATATACTTATATCATATGTCCACATGCAAAACTTATCAAAACTTGTGTTATACATGTACAATTTTTGAGTTACATGCTATCCATACTTTATTTCTATTGTGTACTCATTTTATGTTTGATTATATATTGTATATCCTAGTTTTGATGATTACTGCATGATTACATGATATATTATGTTTTAATAAAAAGAATTTCATATTAGTTTTGCTTTTGAGCCTTATCCATTTATTTTCATGAATTTGCTATTCTCATGATTCTTGTGCACTCACATCTCTTATGTTTACATGAGTATTTATTTTCATGAGCATTTATGAGCTTTATAAATCTTGAGTGTCAATTTTTGTGTAATTAGCATATTTTCATGAGATACATGTTTTGATTCATTTTTGTAGAATCTTAAACTAGTTCTTTAAAAGCTATTTCAAACTAGTTCTTTATTCTTCTCATGGTAGTGTATTTAATCTACAATTATTTCAAATTTTATTTTTGAAAACTTCTAACCTACAAGGGTAGTTGGTTGGGCGACCATGCCTTATGTGCCTGATTGGTAGTGAAAAGTGCATTTTTATCATCGTATTTACCATCACATTTTCATATTTATTCATTTATTCTGCACATTTATTAATATTTTGTAATTTATTGTGTGCAGGCCTCGAAATAATAAAAGAAAGATTAAAGCCTAAAAAAGCCAAAAGCCCACATATAAAGCCCAAGTGCAAAAGTGCAAATATCAATTGTCAAAAATGCAAATACTAAGGGCAAAAGTTGCAAATATGAAAGAAGAGGAAGGATAGACTTCTATTCAACCCTAAACACTTGCAGGATGAGATAAAAGCCAAAGAAGAGAAGGAAATTCGTGGATAAAAGATTTGGGATCTAGGTAACTTGCTTCCCAAGTTATATCTAAATCCCAAGATAAAGAGTCGAGATTCAACTTCCAGAAGAAAATCCCAGATGGACGGACCAGAGGATGCCACGCGCCAAAGCACGTGGCATTTGGCTACAAAAGTGCCGCAAATCCGCGGCAAAATTCCCGTTTCCGCGGCAATCCTGAGGCGGTTGGCGATGCGTTTTCGCTGAGGAGTTGTACTGGGACTCTACTTCCTATATCTCCTATAAATACCCCTGCAGAGCAACAGAGAGGGGCGTCCAGAGGCGAGCCAAGGGCCAAAAGCTAGGTTTTAGGTTTTAGGTTAGATTTTCTTTCCTCTGTAAATTTCTATTTTCTTTTTGTAAAAACTGAGAGGAGATGATGTATTCATGGAGGAAGGGATCTACTTGTACTGATGGTGACAGTCGGTGTAAGTTCTATTTTTCCACCATTGTTTAATAATCGAATCGAGGTTTGCTTTATTTTTGTATTGTTTTATTTTCTTTTCTTCTTATTTAATCTTGTGTATCTCAGTATTTACTTCCTTCTATTTGTTCTCTAATGTCTTGCCCACCATGAGATCCAACTGCTTCGAGAATACCTAGCCGAAGAAGGAACCTTGACGGCCCATGACGATGAACAGGTCTTCATAGCTTGTTTTTCATTTCGTAGAGTAGATTAAGAAGGCGGACGATCCCATAAGCCGTGCTTGTACGCCTTCCAAGAAAAGGTAAATCATCGCAACGGTTCAAACGGTAAGCAGACTGAAGAGGTAAGTTTCTTTTCTTTTCTTTTCTTTTTGTAGATTAAATCACAACTTCTCCATATTCTTTTCTACCACTTTTCATTGTAAATATCGTTGTGACTAACAAAATAATTAAAAAAAAAAAGATATAAATTTTTAGAGTAAAACTTGCTTAACGCTTCCATCGCAGTCCCTCCTTGAGGATCACGACCCGCATAGCCCTGCTACCGCGGATTAGAACTGAGACTTGCACATCATATTCTAAAATACTATATTTTTGTGTGCAGGAAAATTCAGTCAACAAAATTGGCGCCGTTGCCGGGGAGGGACGGTAAGTTTATCTCTAAAACAAAATTTTAATTTTTAACTAATTCTTTATTCTTTTCTGTTTGCAGGTTTGGAGAACAGGAAACAGAAATACAGCAGCAGCAGTGGACATATAGCTCCTCTGTGCCTCTGCCCTCGAAGGCAGAGCATCAGAGACTACTGTATTGCCGCGGATACGCGGCCATAGCCGCGGAAACTCGGCAACAGTAGAGGATTACTCACTGAAATTTTTGCAGGATTCTGCAAATTGCAAATACTGTTTTCTGCTCTGTTGGGTTTGTTCTGTGATAAACCTGTATACTGCTAATTAATTCAACAGTAAATTATTTGTTGTTAAAGATAAAATTGATTAGACGTTTGCATATTAGGCACGTGTCTTTTCAATTCCTTTATTTTTACTGTTGAAGAGTGCTGGAGAAGCAAGGTACGTACGCATTGCATGTAGAATAGGACTCATCTCTTGGTTGATTTTCTGCTTTGAGTGAATCTTATCTACTTATCTTGTACACTTGCACTAATTCATCTTAAGGGCATAACCCATTAACAAGATAAGGTGGGGATTTCATCACCCTTCCTTAGCCCAAAAATCATATCCCAAGCACTCACTAACCCAAGCCTAACATAAAAATTAGTAGACGTTGGCCCTAGGGACATCTCGGACTCAATACGAGATTATCCTAAGGGGGAACAGTGCTGGAAGTTGACTCTTGTCAAATCAGTGTCTAGGAAAGGGATTGAGGGCCGAAAGCCCGAAGATTGGTGGTTATTTAATTAAGGAACGTCTTTGACGGAAAACCTCCCACCACTCTTGCCCTGACCTGGCTGATTAACTTGTGGTCAAAGTCTGCACCCAACCTCCTGTGGACGGTCTAACCAGTTAGGAGTCGTCTAGGTCATAGGTCTACCCTAACTTAGGTTAGAATTTTCTTTTTTTTTGTTTGTTGTGTTTGTGTTGGTGTGATATGGCATATAAGAATAATTCCAATTTTAATCCATATTACACCCCTAACTATTATTCGGATATTACCAACCCGGCATACCCTAACTTTGACCAATCTAGTGTGCCGGAATGGTCTTATCCGAATGAATATAACCCACACCCCCCATCTTATGACTATAATTTCCATAATAATTTCAACTCGTCACAGAGTTCATGGGGTTTCGAGTCCCCCAAGTCTAATTCTCAACCAAATTGTCCTCCATATCCATCTAGTCCACATTCTTCCCAAGATTCATACTCAGATCCACCCATTCAGAATAGAAAACCATCTATCGGGGAAATGATGAGTATGCACGAGTCCAAGCAACAACCACCATCAATCTTAGACATGATGATGCGTGAGTCCACCGATTCACAACTTCATCACGATCTCACTTCCTCTTTCCAAATCCAATTCCAAAAGAGGCTTGAAGCCATGACTCAGGCTAGATTAGCTCGAGAGCATGATTTAGATATGATGGTTCAATCTTTGCGTTCTTACAGTTCGGCAAATTCTGATATCGCTGACCACTCTCTTAGAGCCGACGAACCAAGTTGCTTTGGACAACAAGATTCTATTTCAGTGCCATCATCTGAACTTGCCGAAACTCCAATTCTTGATAATTTGGCAAGTTTTTCCTTTCCTGAAATAGAACTTGAGCATGAATATGATCATGATCTCCCACTTGATGATTCAATTTTATTTCCTGATCCAATAATGACTCCAGTGTCTCCACCTGATTTCACTTCTCCCGAGTCAACATTGGATCCTATTCCAATTCATTATGAAATTGAATCACCCATTTTAGATGATCATATTGAACTTGACCTAGATTCTCACAATCTCTTTACTTCTGAAACTGATTGTACAATTCTGACGGAAGATGTTGACCTTAGTTTTGAAGAATTGTATGGCGATGAGCTAGAATTCCTTAATATTGGAAGTAAAGAGATATCACCCATATTAGGTCACATTCCATTGTGGGAAGAAGATTGTGGACTTGAGTTTCAATTTCTGGACTTGGACCCAATTCTTGAACCTAGCCCGACTCCTGAGCCCTTACTTGATTTGAGCATTTTCCCTGAGTCGGTATTCGTTCCCGCACCTATATTGTCCAAGTCAATAATTCCATCTTTTCATACTCCATTTTGGGACAGGAGGTTGAGACAATTAACTCTAAAATTTATTATGAAATTTGGAAATTTGATGGGGTGGAAATACTAAAAAATGATTATATATATATTTTAGTGGGTTATGTAAGGAAAATTTCTGGTGGGTTTCACCAAATTATTTGTTATCTTGATTGGGGCGCATTTCGTGGACCAATTAGACCACCTCCGGAACCACCACCCTAAGGTAACTTCCGCCTTCCCTTGTTCTGTTTCATGCATATATGCATTCATTCATACATTGAGGACAATGCATGAGATAAGTGTGGGGGTGGGCTTTACTAACATACTAACATAAGTAGACACTAACAAAATTTGCTTAAAAAAAAAAAAATTAAAAAAAAATGTTATAAAAAGGACAGTATTTTGACTTATTTTTTTGAAAGAAACCTAAGTTAGTTTTAAGGATTAGGAAAATCATGATTAGGATTTCTAAAAACTTGGTCAAAATAAATAAATTGTTTAAATTTTAGGTATAGGAGGAGAAATTGAATAAATAATTAGTCTTAATTTTTACCTTAATGAAATGTGCATACCAAATGCATATCTAGGATTCTAAGACAAAGACCTTGTGCCTCATAAAAAAAGAAAGAAAAAAAGAAAAAAAAATCACCAATTAAGCTGATACATGTGCCTCAAGAAGCATAAGTATTCATGCCTAAAGGTGAGTAAATAAAATAAAGCCCTTAGTTTTGGGGCCTAGTTCACTCAAATTTGAGTCCGCGGGGTGTTTTCTCACCTGGTGCCCTAAAGCCAACCGGTTTGGGAGTCATCGACTTTAAGTTCGTTACATGGGTGGATTAGAAAGCCTAAAAAGACTAAGAAAAATAATATATGTATTAACACATCTAATAATCAATTAGTTAGGTATGAGGGCCTCAAGAAGCCTTGATACTTATACGAAAGAAAATTAGATGAGTTATACATGCCAAAAAAAATAAATAAATAAAAAATAAATATATTAACACATCTAATAGTCAATTAGTTAGGTATGAGGGCCTCAAGAAGCCTTGATACTTACACGAAAGAAAATTAGATGATGTTATAAAAATAATAAAGAGGTATGAGAGTCCAAGTTAAGGAATTCCTAGATTCACAAGGGTGCGTATGACTTTTGGTAACGAAAAAGACTATATTAGAAATTCAATTTTAATCCTTACCTAAAATGAATAACAATTGACTTTATAAAGACCAGGTTTGAAGAATGAATAAAAATGATAATCCTAAAACTTATAGACTACTTAGTCTCTTCAAATAATAATTCAAATATTTTCCTTTTTATGGATTTTGTGGGTGCAATCCGCTGAAAACCCTCACGAGACAACACTCGTCCTCTAGGGTAACCTAGAGGTTTAACGGCTTGTTGCACGTGCTAAGTGCAATCGTGATTCCTACGAAAGTGAGTTAGGTTAGATTAACTTTTCATTTCTTTTTCTTTTTCTTTGTTTTTACTCGAGGACGAGCAAAAAGATAAGTGTGGGGGTGTGATTGGTAGTGAAAGTGCATTTTTATCATCGTATTTACCATCACATTTTCATATTTATTCATTTAATTCTGCACATTTATTAATATTTTGTAATTTATTGTGTGCAGGCCTCGAAATAATAAAAAGAAAGAATTAAAGCCTAAAAAGAGCCCAAAAGCCCACATATAAAGCCCAAGTGCAAAAGTGCAAATATCAATTGTCAAAAATGCAAACACTAAGGGCAAAAGTTGCAAATATCAAAGAAGAGGGAAGGATAGACTTCTATTCAACCCTAAACACTTGCAGGATGAGGATAAAAGCCAAAGAAGAGAAGGAATTCGTGGATAAAAGATTTGAGATCTAGGTAACTTGCTTCCCAAGTTATATCTAAATCCCAAGATAAAGAGTCGAGATTCAACTTCCAGAAGGAAAATCCCAGATGGACGGACCAGAGGATGCCACGCGCCAAAGCACGCGGCATTTGGCTACAAAAGTGCCGCAAATCCGCGGCAAAATTCCCGTTTCCGCGGCAATCCTGAGGCGGTTGGCGATGCGTTTTCGCTGAGGAGTTGTACTGGGACTCTACTTCCTATATCTCCTATAAATACCCCTGCAGAGCAACAGAGAAGGGGCGTCCAGAGGCGAGCCAAGGGCCAAAAGCTAGGGTTTTAGGTTTTAGGTTAGATTTTCTTTCCTCTGTAAATTTCTATTTTCTTTTTGTAAAAACTGAGAGGAGATGATGTATTCATGGAGGAAGGGATCTACTTGTACTGATGGTGACAGTCGGTGTAAGTTCTATTTTTCCACCATTGTTTAATAATCGAATCGAGGTTTGCTTTTATTTTTGTATTGTTTTATTTTCTTTTCTTCTTATTTAATCTTGTGTATCTCAGTATTTACTTCCTTCTATTTGTTCTCTAATGTCTTGCCCACCATGAGATCCAACTGCTTCGAGAATACCTAGCCGAAGGAGGAACCTTGACGGCCCATGGCGATGAACAGGTCTTCATAGCTTGTTTTTCATTTCGTAGAGTAGATTAAGAAGGCGGACGATCCCATAAGCCGTGCTTGTACGCCTTCCAAGAAAAGGTAAATCATCGCAACGGTTCAAACGGTAAGCAGACTGAAGAGGTAAGTTTCTTTTCTTTTCTTTTCTTTTTGTAGATTAAATCACAACTTCTCCATATTCTTTTCTACCACTTTTCATTGTAAATATCGTTGTGACTAACAAAATAATTAAAAAAAAAGAGATAAATTTTTAGAGTAAAACTTGCTTAACGCTTCCATCGCAGTCCCTCCTTGAGGATCACGACCCGCATAGCCCTGCTACCGCGGATTAGAACTGAGACTTGCACATCATATTCTAAAATACTATATTTTTGTGTGCAGGAAAATTCAGTCAACAGTGCCTCAATGAAAATCTTTTATCATGTGCATGATAAGGATGGAATGATATAAGTTGTACATATGATCTTCATGTTATTTCATTTTTTGTATACTCATACTTATTTTCTATATATATGCATCATATTTCAAGTAATATTTCTATTTTCATATATACATATATATAATTTTGATTGTGCTTGTTTTAAAATGTCCATACATAATTTTATAGCACAAATTATTTATTGCTAAACTTGATTTAGTTTTTAATGTCAATTAGTTTTTCAATTGGTATCTTTACAAGCTTACACATTAGTTTTGTGATTATTTCAAAAAAAAGGAAAAAGTTCTTTAAAACTTAAAATAATTTCATAATATTTATGTTTACCTACAAGTGGTATCAGCATTTGTCTTGCCACCGACAAGTGGTATATCAAAATTTATTTTGTTGATTACAAGTAGTTTCAAAATTTGTTTTAAATTGGTATAAAAATTTGTTTTTAAAAAAAGGGGTTTTCATTTGTTTGATATGTATTCTTATATGCAAGGGGAGCTTAACATCTCCTCCATATATAGATTCATGTTGAGTGTATTTTACATATTGAGAAACTTGACCTCTCTTCTTTATGTGATACACGTGTGTAGGGGGGCTTAATATCTCCATTTATACATTGTGTATTATGCTTATTTGGGTTATGGTCTAGTCATCCCTTCTCCGTGTAATGCATGTATGCCGGGGGAGTTCACTTAACAATCTCTCCTCTTTATGAATTTATATTGCATATACATTTTTCTTGTTTATTTATCTTTACCCTTATGTTGATGAGTTGACAAAAAGGGAAGAAGAATTTAGAGTTTATATATGCATGTTTAATATTTATTGTTTATGCCTATATGTTTGTTTGCTTATGCGCTTTATTGAATATCTTTATATGTTTTAGTGCTATGCATGAGTTAAGGGGGAGCTTCTATGAAGCTTCTCTTTAATTCATGCATATATAACTCCATGAGTTTTGTCATCATCAAAAAGGGGGAGATTATTGGCCCAAAGGCCCATCACTCTAGTTTTAATGATTATTAACTCATGTAGTTATAGTACTAATGATCTTGTATTTATATAGTTTCAGATATCGAAGTCAAGTTTTGAAGCTAGCACGTGTTGATTCAAGAGCTCACGCTTCAAGATCACATCAAGTACTCAAAGATGAGTCTAGCTCATTTGGATCAAGTTTGTATCAAGTTGAGATAGAGAAGAAGATTTTCAAGAGAAGGTTTTTAAGAAGACTTGAGTCCTATTTTGTTAGTTTAAGATTTTTATTTTAGATAAAATATAAAAGTTAGATTAGTTATGGATTGCTCAAATTCATACACACACAAACATTTCATGTTAAAATAGTTTTTAGTTTTTGAGAAAATATAGTTTTGGTTTTGAGCCTTAAAGAATATACTTTTTGATTTCATGAATAGATTTCATCAAAACAAGTTTACATGGTATTAGATTTCATCCATATACATTATTGTTTCATATTGTCTAAAAACTTATGATGAGTTTATATCATATGTTTAAGTTTTGTATTTATCAAAACTTATTTTGAGCTTATTGTCAAAAACAAGTATATTTCATCTTCTTTGTGTATTAGATCATAACCATACACACTATACTTCAAAAGTGTTTAAATATCTTGTTTTTATATTTGTACAAGTTTTGAAAAAATCGTTTTCCATTTAAAAGTTTATTTTTGAAAAATACGATATTGGTTTAAAGCTAAATTTTTATGTCGCAAAAATAGTTCAATATGTCTGTAATATATATTGATTTTTGATCACACATATTTGAATTTTAAAGTATTTATATGAACTTATTTTTGTGACTTTTATGGGATTTAAATAAAAATTTTAGGTTTTTAAAAGTCCAAGTTCATATCCTTAAAACTCTATTTTGGGCTTCTGGCGATCGACCGACCGACCATCGAACCAGGGCTCGATCGACCGAGCGGTCGACCGATGTGCACAGAATGTGCACAAGCCCTTGGCCTAAGGACCGGTCGACCGTTCGGTCGACCGATCCAGAGAGGCTGCTCTCTGGATCTGGCCCCGGTCGACCGACCAAAGAGCTATACTCTCTGATTTTGGCCACGGTCGACCGAGCGATCTATCGATATAGGTCAATGACCTGGGTGCGGTCAACCGGGCGGTCGACGGCAACCCCAACGGTCTAAAATATGACTGTTGGCCGGTCGACCAGCCGGTCAACTGACAGGTCATCTGGCTGGGTATTGAGCCCCCCAACAACTAATTTTTGTAACTCTATAAAATGGGACTGTTTTGGCTAGTTTTTAACAAGATTTTAAGAGGGTTTTAGAGCCAGTTTTTCATCTTTATCAGAGGTTTTCTAACAAGTTTTAGAGCTTAAATTCCATATCAAAAAGAGAGTTTATCAAGAGTGTTTTCTTTGAGTTTTCAAAAGAGATTTCTTGAGTTTTTTACCACAACATCTATCTAATTTTCTCACACAAGTTTGAGCTATCCTTTGCTATATCCATACTCTAGGATACTTGTATGTGAGAGTGTTTGTTTGTGATCAAGAGGTGATCACAAAATTTTTCATCTTTGTATTTGAGGAGTTTGAGGTTGCAGCCTCAGCGAGCTTGCGGGTTCGTATTGTGTAGAGTTCTTAAGGGAGCTTATTGTAGAGGTGTGACCTCGACAAGCTAGTGTGCTTGATGTGTTGTTCTTGCGGGAACAAGTGAGGGACTTGTGGGTCTAAGAGCTCTTGAGGGAGCTCATTGTAGGTGTTGCGGCACCAAGTGATCTTGCAAGATCATTTTTAATGAAAATTCTTAATAGTGGTAAAGGCGGGGATGTACAGCAAGTGTGCTCGAACTTCGAAACAGTTCTCATGTATTTGCGATTGCACATCTCTCTCTCATTTGTGTTTATATCTTGTATGCTTATATTGCTCATATATTTATATGCTTGATATACTTATGCTCAATTGAATATATGCTTATTTGCTCACGCTAGTATTCAACCAAGAGAGTCATAGTGGCACCTCAACTCTTAATTTAGAGGAATCTTGAGGAGATAGTCCAGAGCCTTTCACTGTGAATTCGGCTACACTCTTTGGTTATACTTGGTGTGTTTAGCATAATAGTTTTTAGTTTGTATAAATAGTTTTTAATTTCGCATTGTTTATGCATTTGATTAGTTAATCACCTATTCACTCCCCCTCTTGGTGACCTATAGGATACGTTTGGAGTTTGAAGGACAAACCCATTTGATGCATCACTATCAAGGAAGAATGGTGGGAGGACCACCTCATTTTGGAGAAATAGATTGGCTACATCGGTATTGGTAACAATTTCATACTCCACTTTTAAAATATTTTAAATATTTATATGCTAGTGTAATAACCTAGACTCAATCATATATTGTTTTATGCTTAATGTTGAGTTGATTGGTTGTTAAGTTATGCATGTATTTTTGAAATTTTTTTCATGTTTTCAAGTAGATTTACATGCCTATTTCTTTTGATAAATTCATGTTGCTTTAGTTAAAGTATACATTGATTTATATGTTTATATCATATGTTGATATGAAAATCTTGTTAAAACTTGTGTTATTCATGTAGAATTCTTGAGTTGCACTTGATCTTCATGTTATACATATTTTATTTCATTTGTGTACTCATTTTATGTTTGATTGTACATTATATGTCCTATTTTTGATGATTCTTGAATGATTATATGATATATCATGTTTTAGAAAAAATAATTTCATTTGAGTTTTTGATTTTGGGCATTATTATTTTATCTTCATGAATATGTTATTCACATGAACATTGAGCACTCACCTTTATGTTTAGTCATGATTTTTTTTTTTGAGCTCTTTTATATATTTATAGATCTTGAGTGTCAATTTTTGTGTAATTAGCATGTTTCATGAGATATATGATTAGTTTCATGTTTGAAGAATCTTTAATTAGTTTTTAAAACTATTTTAAATTAGTTCGTTATTCTTCGATTGGTAGAGTTTTCAACCTATACTATATTATTTTCAAAACTTTATTTTTAAAAATTTCTACCCTATAAGGGCGGTTGGTTGGGTGATCATACCTTGTGTGCCTTAATGAATATTTTTTAAAACTTGTGCATGATAGGGTGGATGATATGAGTTATACACATGATTTTCATGTTATTTTTTTTTGTATACTCATTCAAGTTTCTCTATATATGTATGCACTAAATTTCAAGTAGTATTTTCAACATACATACATATCAGTGACTGTGCTTGTTTTACATTGATCATATATATTTTATAGCACAAATTTATTTCATGCTAAACTTGGTTTTACTTCAAAACATTTACTTTTTGTCTCCAATAAGCTTATACAATAGTTTTGTGATTATTTAAAAAAAGGTTCTTTGACTTAAAATGATTTCATGTTTATGTTTCTCTATAAAATAATATTTATATTTATCCACAAGTGGTATCCACAGGTGGTATCTAAATTTTTTCTCAAGAAGTATCAAAATTTTTTAAGTGATTTACAATGGTGTCACAATTTGTTTAATTGACTTCACGTGGTATCAAAATTTGTTTTGGTTGATTATAAGTAGTATTAAAATTTGTTTTAATTGGTTTTCAAAAATTATTTTGATAGGTATTGCTTATATGCAAGGGAGCTTAACATCTTCTCTATATATAGATTCATAATTAGTATATAAAGAAGAGTTTGACCTCTTTTCTTTATATAGTATACGTGTAAAGGGGGCTTAACATCTCTGTTTATACATTATATACTATGATTAGGGTTAGAATTTAGTCATCTCTTCTCCATATAATACATGTATGTGGGAAAGTTAACTTGGCATCTCTTCTCTTCATGGAGTTATATCGCATATACATTTACTTTGTTTTCTTTGCCCCTTTGTTGATGAGTTGACAAAAAGGGGGAGAGAAAAGTGTGAGTTTATATGTGCATGTTATATTTTTATTTATGCATATATGTTTATGTGTGTTTAGTTTATGTCCTTTCATTGAATATCTACATGTTCTATGTTATGCATGAGTTAAGGGAGAGTTTCTATGAAACTTATCTTTAATCCATGCATATATAAATCTATTAGTTTTGTCATCATAAAAAACGGGGAGATTGTTCACCCAAAGGCCCATCACTCTAGTTTTGATGATGATTAACTCATGTAGTTATGATACTAATGATCTTGTGTTTAATAAGTTTTAGATATTTATCAAGATCTTAGTTGGGGTTTAGCTTCAATAAAATATTTGAAGTCAAGTTTTAAAGTTAGCACGTGTTGACTCAAGTGCTCGCGCTTCAAGATCGCATCAAGTACTCAAAGAGGAATCTAGCTTATTTGGATCAAGTTTAGATCAAGTCGAGATGGAGAAGAAGATTTTCAAGAGAAGATTTTTAAGAAGACTTCAGTCCTAATTTGTAAGCTTAAGATTTTTTTTTAGATAAAAGGTAAAGGATAGATTAGTTGCGGATTGCTCAAGCTCATACACATACACACACAAAATTTATATATTGTCTTTTATGTTAAATATTTTATGTTTTCAGTTTAATCGCTTTAACTTCAAAAGAATATGTTTACATGGTTTTTTCTCAATAGAATAAGTTTTACAATTTGCAATATGTGTTGGACTCTATCCACACATATTTGAGTTTCATATGTTTATAGAAACTTATTTATATGAGTTTTAGTTTATCATGAATATTTCTTTGTGTTTTTGGATTTTCAAGAATACATCTTTCAGTTTCATGAATAGATCAAAACAAGTTAACATGGTTTATATGTTTATTGAATTTCAGCCAGATACATTATTGCTTCATATTGTTTACGATAACTTATTTTGATGAGTTTATATCATGTGTTTAAGTTTTATTTTTAACAAAACTTATTTTGGAGCTTATTGCCAAAAATTAGTATATTTCATTTACTATGCATGCTGGATCATTTCCATACACACTATACTTCAAATATTTTTCAATATCTTGTTTTTATATTTGTACAAGTTTTGAAAAAAAATCAGTTTTTCCATTTAAAAGTTGGTTTTCGAAAAATACGGTTTTTGTTTAAGCTATAAATTTCTATGTCTCAAAAATAGTTCACATGTTTATAACAAGTGATGATTTTTAATTACACATATTTGTACTACATAGTATTTTAATGAACTTATTTTTGTGAATTTTATGGAGATTTTATGGGATTTAAAATGAATAAAAAGATCTTAAAAAACCCTGAAAAATGTTTTCTGGGGCTGCTTGCGGTCGACCGAAGGCAGGCTCGGTCGACCGACCGGTCGACGACGTAAACACATGTACGAGCCCAAAGTGCGGTTGACCGACTGGTAAACCGATTGGCTCTAGCCCACTCTCGGGTTTGGCTCGGTCGACCGAGCGGTCAACAAACAGAGATGGGTTTTGGGTGCGACCGACCGGGCGGTCGACCGGCAACCCTAACTGTCAAAAAATTGACCATTGGCCGGTCGACCGACCGGTGGACCGACATGCCATCCTTAGTCTATAACGGCTAGTTTGTGATAGCCTATATATATGGGTCTTTTGGGCCTGTTTTCATAGAAGATTTTCACAAATTTTTAGAGCTAATTTTTCTCATCTTTAACAGAGTTTTCTTAACAAGTTTTTAAGCTTAACTTCCATATCAAATAGAGAGTTTATCAAGAGTGTTTCTCTTGTGATTTTCAAAAGGATTTCTTGAGTTTTTAACTTCCCAATCTATTTAGTTTTCTCACACAAGTTTGAACCTTTCATTGCTATATTCAATCCTAATAGGATCCTTGTATGTGACAGTGTTTTGTTTGTGATCAAGAAGTGATCACAAAGTATTCTACTTTATATTGAGAAGGAGTTGGAGGTTGCGGCCTTAGTGAACTTGTGGATTCGTGTTGTGTATTATTCTTGCAGAAACAACTGAGGGACTTGCGGGTCCATGAGTTCTTGAGGAAGCTCGTTATAGGTGTTGCGGCACCGGTTGATCTTGCGCGATCATTTTTAATGGAAATCCTTTATAATGGCGAAGGCGGGTACGTAGAGCAAGTGGTTCGAACCTCGAAACAAATCTCCTGTATATGCGATTGCTCATTTCTCTCTCAACTCACTTGTGTTTATATCTGGCTTGCTCTTAATTGTTTACATCTTTATATGCTTGATATTTACTTGTGCTTAATTGATAAACATGCTTAGGATTGTTTAATATCTTGCATGCTTTTATACCTAGTGTATTCTTTACATGATAGATATTGTGTATGTGCTCACACTAGTATTTAATCAAGATAGCTATAATTGCACCTCAACTTTTAATCTAGAGGAATCTTGAGGAGAAGTTAGAGCTCTTCACCGGGAATTCCGCTTCACTCTTTGGTTATACATTGTGTGATAGTTTTATTGTGCATAATAAATTTTTTAATTTCGTATTGTTTGGCATTTGATTAGCACATCACCTATTCACCCTCCTCTAAGTGATCTACAATAAAGAAAACAGAAATTTTCATTAAAAGAAAAGGAGAAACCTAAGTTAACTAAAGCAACACTTAATTCTAACTCTCTGCTGGAGTGGTGCACATTTGCCTTCGAAGTGCGCAGTATTTATAACTGAAGTGGTAAGAGGAGAAGTGTTTGAAGATAAGGGGAGCAAACGCTCCCCCAAATTCCACAAGATTACCGCGAATCCCTGGCCTGGATCTGGACAATTAGCCAGAACCAGGGGCGCTTGATACTTCGTGCTTCGATACACTTTTATCTTTATATTTTTTTAGTTTGAACTCTGAATTTAGCGATATTTCCGTTGATGTTCACTTTACCAAATAGATTCATATAAGTCTGATTTTAACTGTATTTATTTGGTATTATCTTTTCTTTCTCTATTGATTATCACCTGTAAAATAGACATTAAGACAAGTTCTTGCAGAGTTTATTACAAGATAAATGTAGGAATGTACTAATAAATAATGCAATATACGTGTACGAACACACCCCCACACATCTTTTGCTCATCCTCGAGCAAAACAAGTAAAAACTAAAACAGAACTAACCTAATCTAACTCACTTTCGTAAGAATCACGGTTGCACTTAGCACGTGCAATAAGTCGTGAAACCTCTAGGCTACCCCTAGAGGACGAGTTTTATCTCGTGAGGGTTTTCATTAAATTACACTCACAAAATTCATAAAGAAAGAAGAACAAAGTGTTAATATTTTTGAAAATACATTTTTGAAAGAGGGAAAACATATTTGAAGTAATTTTGCAAAAAGTCAAGTAAAGTCAAGTAAACTATAAGTCTTAGGAATACTAAACTATTCACTCCTAAACTTAGTCTCTATTTGAAAACTTAATATCAATCAAGGTAAGAATTAAAATTGAATTCTCATCTAGTCTATTATTTTACCCTAGATCAATGCACCTTTGTGACTGTGAATGTTTGACTCGGGATTCTTCAACTCTAACTCTTATGCCTTATTTTTACATATTTTAGAGGTAATTTCTCTTAGTTCTATTAGGCTGTCTAATTCGCTCATGTAATGATCTTTTAGTCCATGACTTTCAAATCGGACGGTCTTAGAGTACCAGGTAATAAAACACCTCAAGGACATTAAGGACTCGAGCAAACAAGGCTATAAAACTAAGTATTTTATTTGTATTGTGGATTGTAAATCACCTACAGGGGGTGAATAGGTGATAATGCTAATCTAGAAACTAAATGCGCTAAATGCGAAAGCTTAAAACAATTTTGCAATCACACTTAGTACAACACACAAGTGTAGCCGAATTCCCCGTGAAGGGCTCTGGACTAACTCCTCTTGATTCCCCTAGATAAGGGTTGAGGTGCTATATGAAGCTCTTGTGGTTAAGTACAAGTGAGGCACACACAAACAAGCCAAGCATATAATGGATGTACAACAATATGAAAGATGCAAGGCAACACAAGCAATATGAATAATGCTTTGCACAAATAAAGAGAGAGAGTTAGAGAGACAATGGATCAAACGCAAACACAAAGATATATTTCAAGGTTCGAGCCCCTAGCTCTACGTCCCCGCCTTCACCGAGAAGGATTTCTAATTCACTATCTTGTCCACCGAGGACTCCCACCGAGGTAACCTTCACCAAGAAGGATTTTTACAACAAGGGAGTACCGAACTCCTCTCTCAAACACCGCCTTACAACCGAGGGGTAGGCCCGTAGCCAAAACAACAACAAACACCTCTACCGAAGAGGGTTACAACCAAACCACCTCTCACTAGAGGGAGCAAACCAACCAACTCAACCTCTACCAAAGAGGGAGCAAACCAATCACCCGATCAACCTCTACCAAAAAGGATACAACAAAAGAAAGGGTGTTTACAACTTGGAGGCTACACAACCTCAAACAAATTCTTTTCCACAAAACAAAGATCCTAATAGATTATGATAGAAGATATAGCTCAAGTGGATATCAAGGTGTTTTTGGAAAGCAAATAATAAAAAAAACTACTTGGGAAATCTCTTGTAGATGATAGAAATGAAAATCCAACAATATCCCAAAAACCTAGCTTTCTTTGATTTTCCAAAACCCTTGAAAAACAATAAAGATGAAATCTTTGAAGCTCTAAAACACTTTTTAAAACCTTAAAAACACTTCAGAAAAGTAGGAATTTTTGCTCTTGAAAATCTTATTCAAAACCCCAAGAAATGGGGTATTTATAGCCCAAACAGAAAGCTAGCCGTTAGGCTGATCTGGCAGCCTGACAGGCCTGCGGTCGACTGGCCGGTCGACCGCCAACGGTCAAAAATATGACCGTTGGAGCAATCCGGTCGATCGCCCGGTCGACCGCCCAGATACAGAGAGCAGAGCTCTCTGGTCCGGTCGGCCGCCCGGTCGACCGGCCCACTGTGCTGCCAGACGTGCACAGCTCTGTGCACGTACGGTCGACCGGCCCTTGGTTCGGTCGACCGTGCGGTCGGCCGACCTGGCCTGTCAGCCACTATTCTGGGTCAGAAAAACATGTTAAAAATATTTTAAAAAAAATCTTTTATCTCTTATAAAAATCCCCAAAAATAGTTTTCTCATTTTGCATTGATATATAAACTTGTGATAAGCATTTTAACTCAAATATCAAGCATATGAAACCATTTTTGTGTTTTAACATTTTTACCAAAAACCAAAACATGTATTTTATCAAACTTTGATTTTTCAATAGGAAATCTGATTTTTCCTAAAACTCATGAATAGGCATATCAAAATAAGTTTGTTTAAAAGTTAAGCATGCATGTATAGAATGAATCTACTATACATAAACCAATTAAACTTATTTTGATCAATCTATTCATGAAAACAAATATCGGTTAAACTAAAAACCGAAAAACCATAAAACATGTGTGTTGTGCACTTGAGCATATCAACTATTCTTATCTTTACACATGGATCTAAACACACTAAACTATGGATACCTAAGTCTTCTTGACGATCTTCATCTTCAAGTCGACTCGGTCCAAACTCCGTGATCCAACGAGCAAGGCTATGTATGATCTTGATGATCGGGCCCTAGAATCACCAAGTGAAAGCTTCTAAAACTCTTATTTTTGAAGCAATCACCAACTAATATCTTGTTACATGATCTGAAACTAAAATCACAAGATTATTAGTAAATATAACTACATGAGTTAATCATCATCAAAACTAGAGAGGAAGGCCTCCGGGCCAACAATCTCCCCCTTTTTTATGATGACAAAACTCACGGAGTTATATATGCATGGATTAAAGTTAAGCTTCAAAGAAGCTCCCCCTTAACTCATGCATAAACAAATAAACATAATGAATATGCAATGAAGGCTCTTAAACATGAATGCATATCTATGCATAAACAATAAAAGGCTCTAGATACCTAATGAAATGTTCAAAAACAAAACATGCTCTAGATACCAATTAAAATTAAACTAATTAAACTTAATATATGCAAAACATAAATATGCATATATAAACATGATCAAACTCAAAATCTTTCTCCCCCTTTTTGTCAATCATCAACAAAGGGGTAAAAACCAAAACAAAACAAAATCTTCTCCCCCTTTTTAATACAAAGAAACAATCATCAATAAGGGTAAAAGGAAAACCAAATCAATAAAATTTTCTCCCCCTTTTTGTTCGAAACAATGAATCAACAAAAGGGTTAATAAAGACAATGTTCTCCACCTTTTTGTCTAAAACAAAATAAACCCAAATAGGGGTGACAATCAATTAAGATATCAAGTGAAAATATGTCAAAGTAGCATCTTGATACCAATTGAAAGTAAACATAGATCAATCAACAAATGGTATATGCGATATACATTCATGAAGAGGAAGATGTGAAGCTTCCCTACATAGATACATTACATGAAGGAGGGATGACAAGCCCTAATTCACATAACGTACACTATGCAATGCATAAGAGGAGATGTGAAGCTCCCCCTACACACGTGTATCACATAAAGAAGAAGTTGTCAAGCTCTTTAATACAAGATATACTCACATGAATCTATATATAGAAGAGATGTTAAGCTTTCCTTGCATATATGCAATACAAATCAAAACTTTTGTATTTATTTTTTTTAAACAAATTTTGAGATTCCAATTTAAAATATTCAAATAAACATCTTGATATCAAAGAGAGTATTTTTCTTTTTAAGTATGTGATATCAATTTAAAATTTTTATTTTCTATCATAAAGTAAGGGAGTGGAGATACAAATACCAATTGAAATATGAAAATCAAATTTTCTCCCCTTTATGAAAAACCAACTAAATCAATGCGTAGGCTTGAAATAAGATACCAATTGAAACAAAGTTGAAACTCAAGCATAAACAAAATTTTGTGCTTAAAGATATAGGGATATAATAAGCACAAATAAAACATATATATGTATGAAAAGTTAATACCAATCGAAATTGATACTATTGAAATTGAAAGCATACATACATACAAACATATATGAGTATATAAGAAATGTAAAAATTGATACCAATTGAAAGAATTTCAATGATACCAATTGAAACAACAATAATGATCAAGCGTATACATCATATAACTACCACCCAATCATGTTCAAGTTTTAAAATGATTTTCAATATAAAGCATACATGAGCATGATCTCCCAACCAACCGCCCATAGGATGGTAGGGGTTTTCAAAAAAATAGATTTGAAACATAAAGTGTGTTTGAAAACTCTACCAAAATGAAGAATATCGCAACTAGTTAAATGGAAAAACTTGTAAACTAGTACGAAATCCTTCAAGTAAGGAATAAAACAAGATTATATTTTTTTTTCATGAAACACATGTAAATCACATGGCACAAAAACACTTAAAATCCATTTAGCTCATACATACTCATGAAAACACAATCATGAGAAACATTTTAAAAGAGGTGAGTGTGCAAGTGTTATGTGAAACATATAATCATGAAAATTTGCAATTAAGCTCAATTAATTCCTTGAAACATGAAAACATGAAAATCATCAAAACTTATTTAATCTTCAAGGTATATGTATGTCCTGTACAAACTAAAGTATACATACATATCCAAAGACAACGAGTCCATAAAGATATATGCATGAAGGCACGTGGCTCAAAAGGATGTATATGTATAAACAATAATTTGGATAAAATGGACATATACATGAAGTTTAAACATAGACACAAAAACATGAAACAAATCCAAAAATGGGAATACAAGTTTAAAATGCATGAATCATCAAAACTAGACTATACTAGCACATCTAATGGGTTCAAATAAGCATTCAAGCTCAAACATATATAGATTTATTTTTGGCCCACTATATGCACAAATATATACCTAGTCTTAATGAAAATTAACATTTAAACGTATATTCAAAGCATGAAGCATCAAACAAGATAAAAATCAACATGATAAACATAAACATGATTATTATGAAAATTCTCATGTGATTAAACCTATGATAATCATGATAGCTAAACTAAGGTGAGAACACTAAATATGGGTCCATATAAGCATGGGTGTCTCAAAAAGGGCTATACATGTGATTAGTACACAATATTGCATATTTTACATCATAATCCCCATGCATATTACAAATAAATATGTGATTTTTACTCCTCTTCTCTACATATTTGCAGGTACACATTTAATGGAGAGATTTCCAAATAATCACTTAATTAACACTAATTAAGTGATTAATCCAAGCTTAAAGGATAAAGCCAAATTCAAATCCAGATCCAGAGAGATCCGCGCAACAAACGAAGATTCCAGAAGGTCCACGTGGCCAAACAAACTCGTAACAGCCAGCAACAGAAAGCTGTTGCTGAACGGCTTCAGTTAGGCCGCGGGAACGCAAGTGGGCGCGACAAGATCCTGGCCGTTGAGCCCCGGATTTTGTGGCAACAAACTTTGATCTTGAAGCTTCTCATTTCTGCTATAAATACTGGACCTTCACCTGCGAGCTGCGACTGATCAGAGAAGAGAGAGAGTTTAGTTCATAGTTTTGTATTTTGATAGTTTTTGTTTAGGGTTTTTAGCTCTCTATGATCTTCTTCTCCCTAGATTTCATTGCAAGAGAGAGTTGTATGAGAGAGAGAGCTTGTATCAACAAGGAGTGACAACTTGGAGCTATACAAGGATTGATCCATTCTCATCTACTCTACTTGAGCTTGATTCTAGTTTGTTTTCTTTCCTTACTTGCTTTGTTTACTTTCTAGCAATTTATTCATGTTTAGCTTTTCTTTTGTAATGGTGTGTAGCTAATTCTTTCTCCATGAACTAGCTAACTACTACCTTGCTAACTTCTAACTCATGGGTGATTGCTTTTCTTCATCTTGCAATTTGTATGGTTTTCTCTTCTCCGATGGGTTTCTTTTCATTTCTTGGCAAGATCTTGTTGTAATTCTCCATATGATTCATGTGTGCCTCACTTGGAGCCTAGTCTTCGAACTAGTGCCTTGATGGAACATGGAGATGGAAGCACCAATATGCTATTTGATGTATAACTTCACTACTTCCATTAGTGAATGTTGTATGTTCTTCATTTGCATCACTTGAGTGTAACTCTTTTGATTCCATTAGTGAAAGTCTATTTGTAGGCCTATGACCATCTATGGAGGCTACAAGACAAGTCCAAGAATGAATCCCCATCATCCAAGTGAGAAAGTAATTAGACCACAAGCAAGACGTATTCATGCCGATGAATCAACATGAGGCACGCATCACTATCACGGAGTTTAGTAAGTCTTTAGCAAGGTAGTTAAGGTTAGCTAGTCATGGTTTTATTTCAATCAATCTTTTCTAGAGTTTTCTTTTCTTTTAGTATGAATACAACAACCTCTTCTTGATTTGTTTTCACTTACCACCATGAACATATCCATACACTCTTTCATTCATTTCTTTGTATTTTCTTCATTCTTTTAAGCAAGAGAAGAATTCTCGTTTCCTTTTCTCACGTGTATCGTAACGCTTCTACGCTAGCTCTCTTTGTGGTTCGACTCGGTATAGCTTTATGCTATAGCGGAAGATTGGAACAAGGTATATCAATTACATATTTGAAGTAAACAAGATCCAAAGGTGAACTCTAAACATTGAACCATCTCTTTAAATACCTAATTCTTGTGCAAAGACTTCTTGTACCTTTGTTTTCAGTCCAATCAATTTTTGGCGCCGTTGCCGGGGAGAGCGACGGTATTTGCTTTAAAAGTGAGAAACTAAACGATACTTCTTCTCTGTTGCAGGTACAGGAGAAGACAACAGGAAAATCTTCATTGCAGTCACATATAAGTGGACCTGGGCCTCTGCTCAAGAAAGCAGAGCCCAGGATCCCTCCAAATTGCCGCGTAGCCGCGGCATTTTGCCGTGGGAACGCGGCACTTTGGAGTTCACTACTAATCTGTTTTCTGCAGGGCTTTGATCTCTGCAAAATACTGCTGCTCATATATCTGAAATCTTGTATTCTTCACCTGATATTTGCTAATCAACAGTAAAAAATTTGGTGTTAATTGATAAAAATTGTTAGACATCTTGCATTATAGGCACGTGTCTTTCAATTACTTTACATTTACTGTTGAAGAGTGCGGGGGACAAGGTACGTAATTCATTGCATATAGACTAGGACTCACTCTTTGTTTGATTTATCTTACTTGGAGTGAACCTTGTTTGTTTCTATATCGTACACTTGCACAATTCAATTTTAAGGGCAATACCGGTAAATAAGATAAGGTGGGGAGTTCATTACCCTTTCCTTAGCCCGCAAACCACTATCCCAGCACTCACAATCCAAGCTTGTAAATAAAATTTGATAGACGTTGGCCCTAGGGACATCCGGACTCATTAGGAGATTTTCCTAAGGGGGAAAAGTGTTAGAAATTGACTTCTGTAAAATCAGTGTCTAGGAAAGGGGTTGAGGGCCGAAAGCCCGAAGGTTGCTGGTTACTTAATTAAGGAACGTCTCCGGACGGAAAACCTCCCACCAACCTTACCCTTCCCTGGCTGATTTGCTTATAGTCAGAGTCTACACCAAACCTCCTGTGGACAGTCTATTTAGGAGTCATCTAGGACCAGAAACTCTAGACAAGCTTGGATTGATTTTTTTTTTTTCTTTTGTTGTTTGTTATTTTTCTTTTTCGCTGGTGTGATCGGTGCACGTTGTTTGTGATTGTATATACGATAGTGGTTTTGTGATCCTAATTCTACACTTGCACTTACACATCCACTTCACATCATGACCAACAACGTCTCACTTCAGGATCGATTTTATCCGATTCGCACCTCCATTCCTTCATGCATTCTTCTCCCCGAGCCAAATGGAAATCACTTCGAGCTGAAACCACAATTCATTAGTACACTTCCCCACTTCCATGGTTTAGAGTCTGAGGATGCGTACCTCTTTATTCGTGAGTTTGAAGAGGTATGCCAAATGATGAGAATTTCCCAACTGTCTGAGGATGCTGTTAGGTTACGGTTCATACCGTTTGCACTTAAGGATTTAGCTAAGAAATGGCTTTATAATCTTCCAGTCAGTTCCATATCTTTATGGGAGGATTTTGTTAAAGTCTTTCTTAAGAAATTCTATCCTATCCACAAAACAGCCCTCATGAGAAAAAATATAATGCAATTCAAGCAGGAAACAAATGAACCTTTCTGGAAGTATCTTGAGCGTTTTAAAGACCTTCTTGCCCTGTGTCCCCATCACGGCATAGAGAAATGGCGTCTATGCCAGATTATCTATGATGGATTAGATTACCAAACGAAAACACTTTTAGAATCCATGTGCCAAGGGAATTCTTGAAAAAAGATGAACATCAGGGGTGGGATCTCTTTGAAACCCTAGCTGAGAAAACCATTCAGTGGGAGTCATGCCCTGATAGACCGACTCCCACCACTTCCAGAACTGGTACACACTCCAAAGAATCCTCTCTAGCTGCAGAAACCAAGATCACACAATTAATGAAGAGGATAGAGTTGCTTGAGTCAAAAGGGAATTCTATGGTCAACCAGGTCAACCCATTGCCTCTGATTAAACCGGGTTGCACCAACTGTCATGACCTTAGCCATGTCTTGGAGGAGTGTCCATTATCTCAGCTCCACTCATATCAGGAGAACATGAATGCAGTATTGACCAGACCCAATCATCATCCATACTCCAACACTTACAATTCAGGATGGCAGAACCATCCAAATTTCCATGGAGTCAGTCTGGTCCTGAGCATCATATGCTACCACTTCCATATCCATACAATGCTCAGTTTCATCCATCCAGTTTCGATCAGAATTCACTGTATGTTCATCCATCTCAAAGTCCACCACAGTCATATCAGTCTTATCAGAATCCTCCACCATTCTACCAATCACAATTCCAATCTCCATATCCTCAACATCCACCCCAAATAATTCCGAAATATCTGAGTTGAAACAAATGATAGAAACCTTAACAAAAAACCAGCAGCAGGAGTTGAATGAAATGAAGGTCCAAATTGGGCAATTGGCTGAGAATCAAAAAGTTTTTCCCAAACCAGCCATTGCCAAATCCCAAACACCACTTCTCTTTGAATAAAGTGGAAGATTCAGGACCCAGTCACTGTCATGCCATTCATACCCTGAGATCTGGTAAACAAATTGACAATAAGGTTTCTAGTTCACAATCTCATCCAGTACCAAAGCCAACACTTCATGTCCCAATACAACCAACTTTTGACAAACCATCCTCTAGTGCAGAGCCATCCACATCTCAAGCCAAGGGGAAAGAAAAGGAAGATGAGCAACCTTATAAGCCTAGAGTACCATATCCAAATAGGCTTCTAAATAACAAGTCAAATGCTCACATGGAGAAAATAAAAGAAACATTCAATAAGGTCCAAATCAATGTCCCTCTTCTTGATGCCATTCAACAAGTGCCATCATATGCCAAATTTTTGAAGGAAATGTGCACCAAGAAGAGGAAGACCCAAGTCCCTAAAAAAGTCTTCCTTGCATCATCCATTAATGAGTTGCTCACTGGTCCAATTCCTGTTAAGTACAAAGACCCAGGGAGCCCCACCATTTCATGCATCATAGGACAGACTACAATAAATAGGGCACTTCTTGATTTGGGGGCCAGCATTAATCTCCTACCTTTCTCTGTGTACCAACAATTGGGGTTAGGTGATCTCCTCCCGACCCAAATGACCATCCAATTGGCTGATCGCTCTGTTACTAAACCCAAGGGGTAATTCAAGATGTCCTTGTCAAAGTTGGAGAATTCTTTTATCCTGTTGACTTTGTTGTCCTTGAAACAAAATCAGTGTCAAATTCCAATCAAAGGGCACAAATTCCTGTCATTCTGGGTCGACCATTCCTGGCTACTGCAAATGCAATCATTAATTGCCGGAATGGATCAATGAGGCTGAGCTTTGGTAACATGACACATGAACTCAATGTCTTCCACACACAGCCTCACAAAACAAAAAATCAAACATTTGAGGTTAGCTTTATTGAGGACAATTGTGAGGATTCAAAAGATGAGTCACAATTCTGTGATTCTCTTCAAGAACCTCCAATTGATATATCTTTTGAAGACTTGTTTGCTGATGAGTTCATGTGTTTAGATGAGTCAACTCGGGGTAAATTAGCTGATTGTCCACTTCCGGATGTTGATTTGAGTTTTGAAGAATTATATGGAGAAGAGTTAAAATTTCTTAAAATTGGAAGTGATGAGATACTGAGTGAGAGTGGTGATAAGGACTTTGTTTGTGAACGATGTGGAATGAGTATGAATGAAAATAACAACCAATTGAAACTGGAAACACCTAGGGTTAGAATAATTCAGACCATTTCCCAATGGAGCTCAAGAAAGAGAACACATTGGAACGATGGGAAACGGGCCAGAGGGAAGCGACCAAAAGCCCAGGTGAGAGTTACACTTGTATATTCCTTGTAAATAATTCCTTCCCCTTCCATTTTGTTTCATGCATACATATATCATAGTGCATTGAGGACAATGCATGAAATAAGTGTGGGGGAGGGTTTACTAACTTAGAGTTTTTAGAATTTCTTTCTTTACACTTCTTTTAGAGTTTTTAGATTTTCTTTATTTTACACTTCTTTTAATAAATAATAATAATAAAAAAAATATAAAAAATAAAAACTTTTTGAAATAAGAGATAAAGTTTTGATCTATTTTTAAGAAAATTAAGATGTATCTTAGAGATTAAGAAAGCCTTAATTATGACATCTTAAACATAGTTGAAGTAATAGATCTTGTTGAAAATTATAGGCTAAGTAAGTAAAATTGAGGAGATATTTTTATCTTACATTTTTTGCCTTAGATAATATGCACTTCACACTTACACATTTCTTGGGATGGAAACAAAGACCAAAATGCCATATATATAAAAATAAAAAAAAAAATAAAAAATATATATATAAATAAAACATCACCTATTAAGCTGGATAATTGTGCCTCAAGAAGCATGATTACTCACGCCTAACGGTGATCTCACTTATTAAGCTGGATAATTGTGCCTCAAGAAGCACGATCATTCACGCCTAACGGTGATCATAATAAATAATCCCTCTTAGTTATGTGGCCTTTTCTACTCGAGACCTTAAACCCGAGGGATGTTTTCTCATCTGGTGCCCTAAGACCATCTGGTTTGGGAGTCATCGGTTAAAGGCTCGCTACAAGGGTAGACTAGAAAGCCTAGACTAAGGGAAGATTAAATAAAAAAAAAAGAGAAAAAAAAAAATATATATATATATAGATAAATAAATGGCTTGATGGTTAGAGTTGAAATCCCAGAAATTTTCACGAGCACGGTGTGCATATTATCTAGGTTTTATGAAAGATAAAATATTCAATCCAATTTTGAATTCTTACCTTAATTAAAAACAAGATCTTGCATGGATACTAAGTTTAAGGAAGAATGATTATAGTGGACTTATGACCTAGGATCACTTATATTTTTGCAAAAATAGTTCGTAAACATGTCTCTTATTCAAAATGCGTTTTCAAAATACTAACATTTGTCTTCTTTCTTTATGGATTTTGTGGGTGTAATCCGCTGAAAACCCTCAGGAGACAACACTCCTCCTCTAGGGTAACCTAGAGGTTTAACGGCTTGTTGCACATGCTCAGTGCAATCGCGTCACCTGCGAAAGTGGTGTAAATAAATTGGTAGTATAGATTTTCTTTTTCTTTGTTTTGCTCGGGACGAGCAAAAGAATAAGTGGGGGGTGTGATTAGTACACAATATTGCATATTTTACATCATAATCCCCATGCATATTACAAATAAATATGTGATTTTTACTCCTCTTCTCTACATATTTGCAGGTACACATTTAATGGAGAGATTTCCAAATAATCACTTAATTAACACTAATTAAGTGATTAATCCAAGCTTAAAGGATAAAGCCAAATTCAAATCCAGATCCAGAGAGATCCGCGCAACAAACGAAGATTCCAGAAGGTCCACGTGGCCAAACAAACTCGTAACAGCCAGCAACAGAAAGCTGTTGCTGAACGGCTTCAGTTAGGCCGCGGAACGCAAGTGGGCGCGGCAAGATCCTGGCCATTGAGCCCCGGATTTTGTGGCAACAAACTTTGATCTCGAAGCTTCTCATTTCTGCTATAAATACTGGACCTTCACCTGCGAGCTGCGACTGATCAGAGAAGAGAGAGAGAGTTTAGTTCATAGTTTTGTATTTTGATAGTTTTTGTTTAGGGTTTTTAGCTCTCTATGATCTTCTTCTCCCTAGATTTCATTGCAAGAGAGAGTTGTATGAGAGAGAGAGCTTGTATCAACAAGGAGTGACAACTTGGAGCTATACAAGGATTGATCCATTCTCATCTACTCTACTTGAGCTTGATTCTAGTTTGTTTTCTTCCTTACTTGCTTTGTTTACTTTCTAGCAATTTATTCATGTTTAGCTTTTCTTTTGTAATGGTGTGTAGCTAATTCTTTCTCCATGAACTAGCTAACTACTACCTTGCTAACTTCTAACTCATGGGTGATTGCTTTTCTTCATCTTGCAATTTGTATGGTTTTCTCTTCTCCGATGGGTTTCTTTTCATTTCTTGGCAAGATCTTGTTGTAATTCTCCATATGATTCATGTGTGCCTCACTTGGAGCCTAGTCTTCGAACTAGTGCCTTGATGGAACATGGAGATGGAAGCACCAATATGCTATTTGATGTATAACTTCACTACTTCCATTAGTGAATGTTGTATGTTCTTCATTTGCATCACTTGAGTGTAACTCTTTTGATTCCATTAGTGAAAGTCTATTTGTAGGCCTATGACCATCTATGGAGGCTACAAGACAAGTCCAAGAATGAATCCCCATCATCCAAGTGAGAAAGTAATTAGACCACAAGCAAGACGTATTCATGCCGATGAATCAACATGAGGCACGCATCACTATCACGGAGTTTAGTAAGTCTTTAGCAAGGTAGTTAAGGTTAGCTAGTCATGGTTTTATTTCAATCAATCTTTTCTAGAGTTTTCTTTTCTTTTAGTATGAATACAACAAACCTCTTCTTGATTTGTTTTCACTTACCACCATGAACATATCCATACACTCTTTCATTCATTTCTTTGTATTTTATTCATTCTTTTAAGCAAGAGAAGAATTCTCGTTTCCTTTTCTCACGTGTATCGTAACGCTTCTACGCTAGCTCTCCTTGTGGTTCGACTCGGTATAGCTTTATGCTATAGCGGAAGATTGGAACAAGGTATATCAATTACATATTTGAAGTAAACAAGATCCAAAGGTGAACTCTAAACATTGAACCATCTCTTTAAATACCTAATCTTGTGCAAAGACTTCTTGTACCTTTGTTTTCAGTCCAATCAACATGCATGTTAAGGATCTAATAAACATGGCATTATCATAATAATCAATAAACAATGAAACATGCTATAAATAATGAATATGAAAAGCATGTAAATAAACGGGAGTGAAGGATTGTCACCAAAACCGAAGAAGCAACTCTCCTTGTCTCCAAAACATGGTGGTCCTCTCCTCCAAACATCCCTTGAAAGTGATGCATCCAAATGATTTCCATGAAGTCCGGAACGCATTCACTCTAAGGTACCGCTACTCTCACGTCATGTGAGAGCCCACACCTACATCAACATAAGAGGGGTGGTCTTTGGTACCCATATCTTTTTGGGTCCATGGGGGTTAGTACCTTCTCTAACCCAAACAAATTTATTTGCTAAAATTTGAAACATGTATACGATCATAATAAAATTTAGCAAGGTGGCCCTTACGTCCATAATGTGTACAAGTGTACACATGAGCATACATAGTGGAATGGGTGTGTGCGTGAGGAGCATGTGTATGCCGTGGATAGTGTGCATGAAAAGATGGAACTTGTTTCTTTCGAAAAAAAGTTTCCAAACGTGTGTGGCCCACAACACATTGGCTCAAAGTGGAGCCCAAACAATCAACACTCTTCTTAAGTATGGATATATCATTATCAATCAAAGAAGAAATGTGGCATGCAATAAGTGAAGTGTGTGATACTACCCTAGCATGGCAAACATGAGAAACAATATCATTTTTCAAAGATTTATTTTTATTTAAACAAATTTCTAACTCTTTTGAAATAAAATCAATTTCTCTTTTTAAAGAATCATTATTTTTTAAAGTAAAATCTACTTTTGAAGACAAAAACTCATTTTTCTTCAACACATTTTCACAATCATTTTTATTTTTCAAAAACTCATTTTCTTTTAGTGCAAGGTCTAGTTGAGATCTCAATGAATCCCTTTCATTATAAACTTCAACCTTCTCTTGCAAAACCTTGTCAAGTCTAGAATGCAAACTTTTATTTTCTTTTTCAATTCCTAGACTTTTCTTTTTCCAAACCTTATATTTTTCAATTAATTTTTCACAAACTATTGAAAGTTCTTCATTCAAAGCATGGACATCAATATGATCATCACATGAAGAACTAGAATCAAAACTATCTAGTTGAGTTTCCGATTGTACCTCAAGGGAGTCATTCCCTTGGATCATATAGCATTGTTGTGGCTCGGATTCTCCACTAGATTCCTCCTCTTGTTGGATTGGCATTTGAAGCTCGGAGGTGGTGGTTGTTGTCAACTTGTTCCACACTGTAAAGGCAGAATCAAGATTAGAAACATGCATAAGATATTCTTTAGAAAGCGTGCTTCTAATGGCCTCAAGGGCTAGTGCATTGACCCCTATATGGTTGCTATTACCAAGATAGCATTTCTTGGCAGTGGCAAGAAAAACATGCAATCCTAGGGTCTTCAAATAACAACTCATCTTGACCTTCCAAATATCAAGTCTAGAATATCAAACATAGGAGGGCTATCCATGAGTGCAAACTAAATGTGTGCAAGCAAACAAATGTGCAAATGCAAATGGTAGATTAGCAAATAAGGATCTCACTCCTAGGATGTTAAGCCTAAGTATCAGGAGTGTATGCTCTGATACCAATTGTAAATCACCTAGAGGGGGTGAATAGGTGATAATGCTAATCTAGAAACTAAATGCGCTAAATGCGGAAGCTTAAAACAATTTTGTAATCACACTTAGTACAACACATAAGTGTAGCCGAATTCCCCGTGAAGGGCTCTGGACTAACTCCTCTTGATTCCCCTAGATAAGGGTTGTAACACCCCGTTCCCGGAATACGTACTTAGTTGCGTATTCGTATTTTCTGATCGTATTTTTGATTTACTTCCTGTATTTGTTTTATATTATGAATTGTTCGCATGATCGTTTTGCCTTGGATCTGGATTCGTGGACTCGGAGTCAGCCCTAGTCTGAACCGGGGACTCGATCCTAGTAGATTTCTCAATTTGATCTTTTTGTTATTCCAAATTGACCGATTTCAGTTTTAAATACTGTTTTCCAATATTTTGGATTTTCTATGATTTTCTGAAATTTTCCTGAATTAAGTTGAAAATCTTCAAAACCGGTGTCGACCAGTACAGCTGACCGATTCTCGGATTTTTAATTTACAAACGGAGTTGAATTTTAAGAAACGGCTTTCCAGTAACTTCTTAAAATCACCTTTTCTATCTAAATACTTTTTCTGAGAATTTTCTAAATTTATCAAAATTTCACTGGATTGGGTGTCGGCCAGTATCACTGGTTGATTCCAGGAATTTTCATTTACAATTGGAATCAAATTTCTAGATTCCGCTTTCATATTACTTCTTAGAATTATAATCTCTTCTTTCAGACATTTTTCTGGTTTTTCAGATTTTATCAAAATCTGGCCAACCCGGTGTAGACCGGTATTGACGGTTGACCTTATGATTTTTATTTTGAAAATGAGATTGAATTCCTGAAAACCGATTTCACCAAAAATCATTTTATAATATTTATTATTTTTGAGAATTTTTGGGAAGCTTTTTAAGTTACTTTATTTTTGGGACTTTCCGGAGTTTTCGGTGTTTTCCCAGATACCGGAATAGTGTCCAGATATTTTCCCACTTTTTCTCTCTTCTCGCCAAACGCGAGCTTCACTCCTGGGATTTTGCATTTAATGCGGAGATCCTCTCCATGCTGCATTTAATGCACTGCCAATCAATCCCAATCAAGTCTAATCTGACTTTTATCCTTTTGTTAAACGCAGCTTTTGCATCTTCCCTGGACGCGGCTTTAACTCCCGCGTTTGGCCCATTTTGGCCTAAACGCAGGTTGAGGGCTGCGTTTGGAGAAGTGAAAGTTTCATGTTAAGGAATCATGACAAGGCATCAATATTATATTCATCTCCTTACCTTTATAAATACCCCACTCCTTCTCTCTCTTCCTTTCATTCTTTTCCTCTCATCTTCTTTTTGGTTTACAGAGAACAATGGCAGCAGCAAAGAGCCACCTTCTCCCTCCTTTGGCACCCACTTCTCCACCATTTTTCCTTCATTTCCACCACAAATTCCACCATCATTCTCTCCTTCATCTCCTCCTCCATTTCCAACAACAACAACACCTCCATACCATCTTCTTCTTCCTCTTTTCACCATGAAACACCATGAACCCATTAAGCTCTATAGCTTCATCACCATCTCCACCACCGTATACACCACCTTAGCCACCACCAACCCACCATCTTCATCTCCTCATCGTGCTCTTTCCGATGAGCCATAGCTTCGCTCTCCGAAGCTTCGTTTCCAAAACTCTAACTTTTGATATTGAACTAGACTTGCACCTTTAAACTCTCTCCTTCTCTTTTGGGCCGGCCACCTCCGTTGGATTGGAGGCCGTGCTCTTCATCATCGGCAAGACTCTTGGGCCGGTACCCTCCTTTTGGATTGGGGCCGAGCTTTATCGCCGTAGATTTTCCGGTAATCGTTCGCGATTATTCTGGTGATCGTTTTGGTGATAATTGGCGACCACTTTAACAAAGAACTTATCATTATACTTGTGTTTTTATCATCAAACGCAACCCTCTAAAGTCAAGTTCTGCTCTCTGTTTTGCACTCCATTAGTCGACTTGACCCAACTATAAGTCGACTAACCCCTTTGAAACGCAGCCTTATTTCTGAAGACGCAACCCTATTAGTCGACTACTATCATCCCCTAGTCGACTAACTTTCCTTCTGAAGACGCGGCTCTCTGAGACGCGGCCTTCATTAGTCGACTAACTCATTTGCCCTAGTCGACTAATCTTGACTGTTTGCTGTGGTTAATCACTTCTTTGAATATGGACCTTATCCTCGAGTCTTGTGTTATATATTGCTATTACAAGACTTGTTACTTGACGAACATCACCTTCCCTCCTCCCTGTTGTTTCCTAACGCGGATCCCACACCCGCGTCCGTATTCTCCTTGTGTTAATGCGATGCGGAACCCGCATCCGCGTCCACGTTCTCCTCATGCCCTGATTTAAACGCAGGACACTTGCCTCGCGTTTTGACACCTTCGCGACGTGATCCCCGCGTCTGTGATTCCCGCTCCTGCTATTCTCGCAACGCGACTCCCGCGTCAGCGTCCCCCGCGTCTTCGTTCTCCTTTTATTTGATCGCGTTTGCGCGTTGATTCCTGGACCCCGGATATCAGAGATTTCACTAAGATTTAGGCGAGTGATCTCGCTATCCTCTTGCCTTACTATTTTATTGGTTATGCGAGTGTTCTCGCTTTCCCCTTTGACTTTCCTATTTCATCGGTCGACTTGTATTATTCATGACTTGTGCTGTTTGGAACTAACGCCTTCTTTGATTGTGTTCAACTATTATTCTATTACTTGACAAACTTGATATGTTAATATTTGGCATGCTTTTGCTTGATACTTACCATCTGCATGCTAATGCCTATCACCTGTTTATATTACTTGACAACTGTTGTACCATCACCTGACACCCGACTTGTTATCTGCTATGACATGACTTGCCACCGGACTAATATCAATCTTTTGACATGATTGGTCACCTGCCAAATATCATTCTCCTGTCATGCATCACTTGACACCCAGCATGATATACTTGACTCTTATGATTATCACGATAACGGGAATGATGACCTGACATCTTGATAACATCTTGATAGTACAAACTGTACTCCTGTTACACATGTGATACATTATAGTACGAACCAGTACTCCTGAGATACATGTATTCCTGACTTGTTCTTGCTCATTCCCGGAATCTGATAATCATCTAATAATTTATAAAAGGAACAACTTGCATCGGGTCGGGGGAAACATGCGGCTATCAATATGTGTTCGTGTTTACAGTGGTATTAGGCATGTTGTGCAACTAAAACTTCCGGTCTGACCTGTGGGCCTCCAGGCGACCGAGGGGAGTGCAGGCTCCCTCCTTCCTGGTACCATCATGATAAGGGCATACATAAGTCCCTCCTGTTAGCCTTGCGGCTGGTTCCGTCCACCAAGCAACGGAACAATCCTGGGCCGTGGTCCCGGGTATGTACGGGACCCACTGTAAACATAGTTCGTTGATACCCCGCTGGTTTCCAATAACAATCTTGCTTTACTCGGATATGGATCTATGTGTGCTGGGACGCTAGTTCACATAGCTAGATATCAGGGTAAGACGAGTAATAATAAAGTGTCAAGATAATAACCGGCTCTTTAAGTTGTAAGTAGAGGTATGTGGAATGGGACGCATACTGAAGCCTGCAGCTTAAACGGCTATGAATCTGTGATATGCCTTACCATATTTGCTTGTCCGGGATTTTACTTCGGATTTTCGATTTTATGAGTATTATAGTATTAACTGCTCATGCTCTGCTTTATCCCTTGCATCCACCTGCCTCCTGTTCATTTTCTTATCATGCCCTGAGTGCAGTCTAGTTGTATGTGCTTGGATTATGGTGACATGAGATAAAGGTATATAGATGAGGGTTTCCTTGTTTGGATTATTCCTTCGACGTACTAGTCTTATGGAGCCGTGACCCGAAACCATACAATCAGATTTGCTCGTCCTCGGCTTTATTCGGTTTTACCGCTATACATGTACTTACCCTTGCTCGCCACTTGGCTTTTGCTTCACCACTTGCCTGGGGAGTTTCATCTGACTCCCCTGGATCCTCATGTCCAGGTCATGGAGCTTGGAGCGTGTGGATTTTCCCCGGTTGCTGATCAGAGTGGCGCAGCGGTAGCATGGATCCCCAGCAGATCGTCTGAAGCTCTATCCTTCCAGGCCCCCTTGTTCGGCTCTAAAGTTTCCCTGTTATGACTCTGAGCCTCCATTTGTACTGTTCATACTTGTACATCTCTTTGTAATCTCGCAATTGCGCCATTATGGTGATGTAATATTATTGCAATATTGGATCACCCCTGGTGATAACTCTGTAATTGTACTCATGTGTTGGAATGTATAATGCACCACTTGCTTCCGTACTCTGATTCTTGCCTGTACTGATGCTTAGCGTATATACGTGAGGGTATTTCTGACCTGCGTATATACGTTACAGTAACGTCTCCGTACCCGCAGGATCGGGGCGTTATAAGGGTTGAGGTGCTATATGAAGCTCTTGTGGTTAAGTACAAGTGAGGCACACACAAACAAACCAAGCATATAATGGATGTACAACAATATGAAAGATGCAAGGCAACACAAGCAATATGAATGATATGGCAATATGAATAATGCTTTGCACAAATAAAAGAGAGAGAGTTAGAGAGACAATGGATCAAACGCAAACACAAAGATATGTTTCGAGGTTCGAGCCCCTAGCTCTACATCCCGCCTTCACCGAGAAGGATTTCTAATCCACTATCTTGTCCACCGAGGACTCCCACCGAGGGAACCTTCACCGAGAAGGATTTTTACAACAAGGGAGTACCGAACTCCTCTCTCAAACACCGCCTTACAACTGAGGGGTAGGCCCGTAGCCAAAACAACAACAAACACCTCTACCGAAGAGGGTTACAACCAAACTCCACCTCTCACTAGAGGGAGCAAACCAACCAACTCAACCTCTACCAAAGAGGGAGCAAACCAATCACCCGATCAACCTCTACCAAAGAGGGATACAACAAAAGTAAGGTGTTTACAACTTGGAGGCTACACAACCTCAAACAAACTCTTTTCCACAAAACAAAGATCCTAATAGATTAGAATAGAAGATATAGCTCAAGTGGATATCAAGGTGTTTTTGGAAAGCAAATAACAAAGAAAAACTACTTGGGAAATCTCTTGTAGATGATAGAAATGAAAATCCAAACAATATCCCAAAAACCTAGTTTTCTTTGATTTTCCAAAACCCTTGAAAAACAATAAAGATGAAATCTTTGAAGCTCTAAAACACTTTTTAAAACTTTAAAAACACTTCAGAAAAGTAGGAATTTTTGCTCTTGAAATCTTATTCAAAACCCCCAAGAAATGGGGTATTTATAGCCCAAACAGAAAGCTAGCCGTTAGGCTGATCTGGCAGCCTGACAGGCCTGCGGTCGATCGGCCGGTTGACCGCCATCGGTCAAAAATATGACCGTTGGAGCACTCCGGTCGACCGCCCGGATACATAGAGCAGAGCTCTCTGGTCCGGTCGGCTGCCCGGTCGACCGGCCCTCGGTGCTGCCAGACGTGCACAGCTCTGTGCACGTCGGTCGACCGTACGGTCGACCGGCCCTTGGTTCGGTCGACCGTGCGGTCGGCCGACCTGGCCTGTCAGCCACTGTTCTGGGTCAGAAAAACATGTTAAAAATATTTTTAAAAAATCTTTTATCTCTTCTAAAAATCTCCAAAAATAGTTTTCTCATTTTGCATTGATATATAAACTTGTGATAAGCATTTTAACTCAAATATCAAGCATATGAAACCATTTTTGTGTTAATATTTTTACCAAAAACCAAAACATGTATTTTATCAAACTTTGATTTTTCAATAGGAAATCTGATTTTTCCTAAAACTCATGAATAGCATATCAAAATAAGTTTGTTTAAAAGTTAAGCATGCATATATAGAATGAATCTACTATACATAAACAATTAAACTTGTTTTGATCAATCTATTCATGAAAATAAATATCGGTTAAACTAAAAACCGAAAAACCATGAAACGTGTGTGTTGTGCACTTGAGCATATCAACTATTCTTATCTTTACACATGGATCTAAACACACTAAACTATGGATACCTAAGTCTTCTTGACGATCTTAATCTTCAAGTCGACTCGGTCCAAACTCCATGATCCAACGAGCAAGGCTACGTATGATCTTGATGCTCGGGCTCTGGAATCACCAAGTGAAAGCTTCTAAAACTCCTCTTTTTGAAGCAATCACCAACTAATATCTTGTTACATGATTTGAAATTAAAATCACAAGATTATTAGTAAACATAACTACATGAGTTAATCATCATCAAAACTAGAGAGAAAGGCCTCCGGGCCAACATGGATCACTTTTAGGTGTGAATACTTATGCTTTATGAGAAACAAATACCCAACTTAATCAGAAAATTTTTAATATATATATTTTCTTTTCTTTTTTTTATAAGGTATAAGAATCTTTGTTTTTGAACCCTAAGTGTGTGAGTGTATAAATTATGCATATTTCATCAAGGTAAAAATTAAGACTAAATTATTTTTTTAATTTTTCTTCCTAACTCTGGAAATCAAACAAATAATTTTATTTTAACCAAGTATAAGAAATTCTAATTATGATTCTCCTATTCCTTAAATTAACTTAATTTCTTACAAAAATAGGTCAAAATGTTATTTCTCTTTTCAAAAGTTTTTAAAACAAAAAAGTATTTTTTTATATATATAAAAGAAAAGTTATGTTATGTTAGAACCTTCTTCCACACCTATCTCATGCATTGTCCTCAATGTATGAATGAATGCATGTATGCATGAAAAAGAAGAAAGGAAAGAAAATATTACCTCAAGGTGGTGGTTCCAGTGGATGTCGGATTGAACCAAACGTTGCTGCCCAATTTAAATAATGTTGAGTTTCAAGAAACCCATCTTTTATAACCTCTTTTTTATTTACATTATTACTATCCCCTATGTGATTAGGATCATGAAAGATCTTAATATGAAAATCATCCCGATTATATGATCAATCTTGGAATATCATCTCGGAGTCATAATGGTCTATACCATGATTCAACAAAAGAATGTGATATGATGAAATAGATGATTTGGTCTCCAAAATGGAAGGAACGAGAATCAATATTGACTCGAGAATATGACTCAAACCAAGTGTAGGTTCGAGAGTCAAATTTGGTTCAAAAGTTGAGTTCAAATCAAAGAATTGAATTCACATTCTTTTTTCATCAATGGAATGTGACTTTTCAAAATTGATGGTTCAATTTCAAGCTTAATGGGTACATGAATCAATGTTGCCTCAGAAATTGAGTCCAAATTGGGTAAGGATTTGGGAGTCAACATAGATTCAAAAATTAGAACTGAATCGCAAAATTGGGGATCGGGGACACATTCACAATCAAGTTCAATTTTCTTAAAGTAAAAACTTGCCAATTTGTCCAAGATTTGAGATTGGTCAAGTTCAAAATGTTGTGGTGGAAGTGAATCTTGATTAAAGTTTTTAAGACACCATGATTCTTGGTTCCTATCAATATGGCTAAGGGAATCGGGAATGATCAAAAATTGGGAAGGGAGAGTTTCCTCATTCCTATCAGTAATTGTATTGATCTAATAACTCATTTGTGCTTCTAATCTATTGTTGACTGGGTACAATTAAAATTTGATTGGATGAAGTCATGTTGGTACTGAATCAGGTCTTCTATATTCTTTTTTAAGTCAATGGTTCTTCTTGTTGTGGTGAGACTTCGAAATTAGAGTAAAGATCTTGAATTTAGAAATTTTGAGGAGATTGGGTGTTGATTGAGACGGAAAAGGTGTATGTAAATGTTGTTTAGAATTTACCTTGGTGCTATGTATTTATAAAGTTCAATACAACCTTTTCTTGTCTCCGATATAGTATAGAGCTATACCGTGTCGAACCTCAGGGAGAGCTAGCGATGGAAGCGTTACGAATCGTGGTGAGAAGAGTAAACGAAGTGTCTTCTTTGCTCAAAAGAATGGATAAAACATGGAACAAGAGATGCAAGAAGTGGAAGAATTGTTCATGATGAGAATTGGAAAGAGATCAAGAATAGAATTGCTTGAAAAGAATCAAACCATGACTAGCTTACCTAGCTACCTTACCAAAGCTTACCAAACTCCGTGATAGTTGAAGGCTTGCCTCATGTTGTCACTCCATCGGCGTAGGTTTCGTCTTGCGTGTTGATCTAATTACTTTCTCACTATGATGGCGGGTGGTTTAACTCGTCGGAGAAGAGAAGACCATCCAACTTGCAAGATGAAGTAAAGCGATCACCCATGAGTTGGTGAAGATGGCAAGGCTAGTGGTTAGCTAGTACATGGAGAAAGAGTTAGCTACAAGCCATAACAACAAAACAAAAGCAAAGCATGAAGTAAAAGCAAAGCAAGTAAAGAAGGCAAGTAAAGAAGGCAAGTAAAGAAGGCGAGTAAACTAGAATCAAGCTCGAGTAGAATTGAAGAGAATGGATCAATCCTTGTATTGCTTCAAGTTGTCACTCCTTGATAGTACAAGCTCTCTCTCTCTCTTACAATATCTCTCTTGCAATGAAATCTAGGGAAGAAGAGGAAGGAGGACTACAACATAAAGAAACCTAATACATGCAACTAATCTCTAATCTCCTCCTCTTGCTGTTCAGTCTTTGCTCGCAGGTCCAGGTGAAGTATTTATAGGCCCCAGGTGAAGGATCCAGAAGCTAGTTTGTTGGCGCAAAATCTGGATCTCAACAGACTCCAAACTGCCGCTGGCGCGCGGCAAGGCGCGGCAAGGCTGTGGCCGTTGGCTAACAGCTTTCCGGTACAAAGTTGTTACAAGTTTGTTAGCCACGTGGACCTTCTGGAATCTGGAGTTGTTGTGTGGATCTCTCTGGATTCTGGATTAGATTTGGGCTTTATCTTGGCTTTGAATTTAATCACTTTAATTATTGCTAATTAAAGTGATTATTGGGCTTTCTCTTCATTAGAGTGTGTACCTGCAAATATATAGAGAAGATTAGTAAAAATCATGTATTTATTGACTAAATGCATGGGAATTATGTGGTAAAATATGCAACATTGGTTACCAATCACACCCCCACACTTATTCTTTTGCTCGTCCCGAGCAAAACAAAGAAAAAGAAAAGAAAAACTATACTACCCATTTATTACACCACTTTCGCAGGTGACGCGATTGCACTGAGCATGTGCAACAAGCCGTTAAACCTCTAGGTTACCCTAGAGGAGGAGTGTTGTCTCCTGAGGGTTTTTAGCGGATTACACCCACAAAATCCATAAAGAAAGAAAACAAATGTTAGTGTTTTGAAAATGCATTTTGAATAAGAGACAAGTTTACGAACTATTTTTGCAAAAATATAAGTGATCCTAGGTCATAAGTCCACCTATAATTATTCTTTCTTAAACTTAGTCTCCATGCAAGATCTTGTCTTCAATTAAGGTAAGAATTCAAAATTGGATTGAATACTTTATCTTTCATAAACCTAGATAATATGCACACCGTGCTTTGTGAAAATTTCTGGGATTTCAACTCTAACCATCAAGCCATTTATTTATTTATTTATTTTCTTTTTTTTTTCTTCCCTTAGTTTTCTTAGGCTTTCTAGTTCACCCATGTAGCGAGCCTATAACCGATGACTCCCAAACCAGATGGTTCTAGGGCACCAGATGAGAAAACATCCCTCGGGTTAAAGGACTCGAGTGAAAAAGGCCACAAAACTAAAGGGGATTATTTATAATCACAGTTAGGCGTGAATAATCATGCTTCTTGAGGCACAATTATCCAGCTTAATAAGTGAGATCACCGTTAGGCGTGAGTAACCATGCTTCTTGAGGCATAGTTATCCAGCTTAATAAGTGATCTTTTTTTTTTTTCTTTTTTTTTATTTATATGGCATTTTGGTCTTTGTCTCCATCCCAAGAAATGTGTAAGTGTAAAGTGCATATTATCTAAGGCAAAAAATTCAAGATAAAAATATCTCACCAATTTTTCTTACTTAGCCTATAATTTCAAACAAGATCTATTATTTCAACTAGATTTAAGATGTCATAATTAAGGCTTTCTTAATTCCTAAGATACATCTTAATTTTCTTAAAAATAGATCAAAACTTTGTCTCTTATTTCAAAAAGTTTTTTTTTTATTTTATTTTATTTCTAAAAGAAAAGATAAAATCTAAAAAGAAAGTGAAAAATCTAGAAAAAAAAGATAAAATCTAAAAATAAAATGGAAGACCTAAAAAAAATGTAAATCCTAAAAAAATAAAAATCCTATAAAGAAAATAAAAAGTCCTATGTTAGTACATACCCCCCCATACCTATCTCATGCATTGTCCTCAATGTATGCAAGATAAAATGATGCATGAAATAGGTAAGGTAAAAAGTCACTCCCTCCTCCTCTTTGGACCCGCAGTAGTACTGGGTCCTGCCGACTGTGTCCTCCTCAACGTCGCCTCAATATCATCTAACCTGGAGGATAACCTGGATGATTCCTCCTCCACCTTCTTCCTCAACCTCACCTGACCTCTAAAAATCTTCTTCATGCCCTTCCAGATGGAGGACATGAAGGCATGTGTATCACGTGGGGGGTCCTGCCTCCAAAACTCAGGTTCATCCTCGGCATCAAAACTCTCCTCAGATGAGGACTCTACCGGAACATCCTCGGTTTGGACTGTAGGTGTCCAGACCGCATGCAAACAACTATTGTACGCACTGGTAGGTCTCTCGGGTGCAACAAATACTTTATCGAATGAATCAAAAATACTGTCTGGTAGGAAAGTCCTACACAACGTGTAATCAGGATGGGGTGAGAGTATTTGGCACCTCGTGTGCGTGAAGAGTTAGCTATAAGTGCATGGAAGATGACCTTATTCAGACAAACCGAGTGTTGACGAGTCATTAAATCATGTATAATTTGTAACACTGGTCTGTTGAAAGAGGAGGTGTGGTCAAGCCCTAAAATATTGCGTTGGATCCAACGTCCAACGCAATGAACATTTCTAAACATCGTACTGGCTTTGAGCCCACGATCCTGCTCAGTACAACGAGCTCCCATAACAGTTATATAATCAATCAAAGGGAGAGGCTCGCTGTGTTGTGTGACAATTGGGACAAAAGTGACTTCCTCAAGAAGAGGAAGCGTGATAAACAAGTCTCCAGTGGGCATGTGTACAGTGAACTGGTACATGTGTGGATCAATCGATGCTTGGTCAAGATGCGTGTAAAACATTGTCACTAGTTCGGGACAATAAAATGCATCGGTCTCAGTGTTGTCGTATACTAACGTGTACCAATTCCTAGCTCTAATTCTTTCTAAAAATACATGCCCATAACCATTCACATCACACAAAATCCGCCCAAAATCCTTCTCAACAAAAATTGCAGGTGCCATAATATGAATCAAAATCAAAGCAGTAAAAAGAAGAGATGTGAATTCGAACCACCCCCGGATTACGTGGGGGGGATAAAATCGATCTCTGTTGTGGATGCAGGGAACTCTGGAGGAAGATATAGCACCAGATCGGCCACCAGTGCTTCCGATCGACTGGTGCAGAAATTTTCTGTGCACAGGAAACGTCAGGATTGCCGCGTTTGCGCGGCTGGGGCGGCGGATCCGCGGCAGAGTGAAGAGATCTGGTGAGAAGAAAATTGCAGTGGCTGCGCTTTTGAGAGAGATTGGGGATCTGAAGAGAGTTTCTCGTGTGAGGGCTGAAGTATGGGTAGAGGAATATTTATAGGAGGGAGAAAAGTTAGGTTTCCAAAATTATCCCTAGGTCAAAGATTTAATTACAACCCTAGGTCAAAGGATTTTGAATGTGAATGGAATCCTAGGGAAGAGAGAGAATCCTAGGAATTTAGAAAGAATTGAATTTGGAAAGTGTGGGAACTCCTTTTAAGCATAAAAATCCCTCCTTTATTTCTATTTATTTTTTATTTTTTTTTTTTATTTTCTAAATTCTATGTTAGTAAATCTATGTTAGTAAAAAAAAATTACCTTAAGGTGGTGGTTCCGGTGGTGGTCGGATTGGTCCACGGAACATGGCCCAATCAATTTACGTTGGGTTTTCAGGAACCCACCAGAAATTTCAATAATATGACCCACAAAAATGATGTGTGCATTTAAGATTATTATGTACATTCCCCCATCTAATTCCAAATTTTAAAATAATTTCTGAGTTAAATTTATCAACTACCTTGTCCCAGAATGGAATATGAAATGATAGAAAGGTTGACTTAGACTCGGAAAGGAACACCGACTCAGGGAAGTGAATGAAGTCAAGTAAAGGTTCAGGAGTCGGAATGGATTCAAGAACTGGGTCCAAGTCAAGAAAATGAAGCTCAAGTCCACATTCAGTTTCCCATGATGGAATGTGACTATCTAAGATTAGTGATTCAAGTTCAGGAGGGTTGGGAATCAAAACTGACTCTAAAATGTTACTCAAATTAGGTAACAAAACAGGAGTCATTAATGATTCAGGTATTTGAACTAAATCACAAACTTGAGGGTCAAAGTCACATTTCTCATTGAGTTCAATTCCACAAAAATGAGAACTTGCAAATTTGTCAATTGTATCTTCAGAAGTGTAGAATTGGGCAAGTTCAATATGATCCTCAAAGATGGGTGATTCAACTTCATTGTGAATTGGGCAAGGATCCAAGGTTGACTCCGGGAAAGATGATGTGAGGTAGAGATACCGGAGTCATTATCGAATCAGAAAAGAGGATTGAATCACTAAGTTGGAGTTCAAGATCACATCCTTATGTAATTCAATTTCAGAAAAATGTGAACTTGCCAATTTATCAATGGGATTTTCAGAAGTATGGAATTGGCCAAGTTCAATGTGATCATCATAAAATATTGGTGATTCAATTTCACAATGGATAGGTACTGGATTCAATTCTGACTTTGGAAATGGATTGAAATCAGGTAAGGATATGGAAGTCAGATTGAATCAGGAAGTAGAGTTGAATCATCTGGTGAAAGTTCAGGATCATAATCATGTTCAAGTTCAATTTCAGGGAAAGGAAAACTTGCCAAAATGTCAATTGGATCTGAAGTTTGGACAAGTTCATTTGTAGGAGATGAAAAACTTGCCAAAATGTCAATGGGATTTGACGTTTGGACAAGTTCAATTTTAGGAAATGAAAAACTTGCCAAAATGTCAATGGAATCTGAAGTTTGGACAAGTTCAGGTGGTTGTGCTGAAATTGAATCTTGATTTCCAAAACAACATGACTCTTTGACTGAATGGTTAGTGACATTAGAAATAGGATGAAGAGTTTGGATCATCAACTCTACGTCACGATTACGAGTATTTTGAGTCTGAGCCAAGAATTCAAGCATCTTTTCACAATTCATTGGTTCATCATTTTGTGGAAAAGATGAAGTGTTGTTTTGGAATTGGTGATGAAATTGTGAGTCAAAACTGTGTGGTGATGGAAAAGTGGACTCACACAAGAGATCTTTACTCGTTTTCAAGGCAAATGGTTGTTCATTAGGAAAAGGTGGAAGTGAGTAAGACTCTTGAAAATACTGTGGAATTGGAGGGTCAAATGTTTCTTGAAGTTGTTGCTCGACCTTTGAAGATTAGCTTCTATACTCCTGAGTAACTCAGATTTTTCTTCAATTAGTGGTTCAGAAAAAGGAGTATATGAAGCGGATTCTGAAAATGAATATTGTGGATATTGTGGACTCGGTGAATATGGTGGAAAAGGAGGTTGATAATTAAACTCGGGGGACTGGAATCCCCAATTACTCGGTGAAGAGTTGAAATTATTATGAAAATTATAGTTATTAGATGGGGGGTATGGTCATATTGATTCGGATAAGGCAACCCGGTGTATTTGGTTGGTGCATATTGTAAAACACCGGGTTGGAATTATCCGAATATGGAGATGGTGTGAAATATGGTATATTATTAGGATGGAAAGAATTGTAATTGTAAGCCATATCACACAATCAAATACAAACAAACAAACAAACAAACAAACAAAAGAAAGAAAAATTTTAACCTAAGTTAGGGTAGACTTAGGACCTAGACGACTCCTAACTGATAGACTGTCCACGGGAGGTTTAGTGTAGACTCTAACCACAAGCTAATCAGCCAGGGAAGGGTAACGTTGGTGGGAGGTTTTCCGTCCGGAGACGTTCCTTAATTAAGTAACCAGCAACCTTCGGGCTTTCGGCCTCAACCCCTTTCCTAGACACTGATTTTGCAAGAGTTAAATTCCAACACTTTTTCCCCTTAGGATAATCTCCTAAATGAGTCCGAGATGTCCCTAGGGCCAACGTCTATTTTTTTATTAAATTAGGCTTGGGTTAGTGAGTGCTTGGGAAAATGATTTTCGGGCTAAGGAAAGGGTAATGAACTCCCCCACCTTATCTTATTTACGGGTATGCCCTTAAATTTGAATTGTGCAAGTGTACAAGAAATATAACAAGGATTCACTCAAAGCATGAAAATCAAGCAAGAGATGATTCCTAGTCTATATGCAATGCGAAACGTACCTTGCCTCCAGCACTCTTCAACAGTAAAAGTAAATGAATTGAAAAGACACGTGCCTAAAAATGCAAATGTCTAATCAATTTTTAACGTTAACAACCAATTTTTTACTGTTGATTAAATTAGCAGATATCAGGTGAAGCAAACAGGATTTAGAATATAGCAGCAGCTGTATTTTTCAGAGAAGCAATCCCTGCAGAAAAATTGTGAGTAGTTATCTCTTTCTTGCCGCGCCTGCGCGGCTTTTGCCGTGGGAACGCGGCAAGTTAGAGGACTTCTGGTCTCTGCTTTCGAGAGCAGAGGCCCAGAGTCACTTATATGTCACTGCTATGCAAAGTTTTGTGTTTCTTCAACCTGTAACCTGCAACAGAGAAGAAAATTCGTTTAGATTCTCACTTTAAAGAAAATCCGTTGCTCTCCCCGGCAACGGCGCCAAAAATTTGATTGAGACGGGAAAGGTGTATGTAAATGTTGTTTAGAATTTACCTTGGTGCTATGTATTTATAAAGTTCAATACAACCTTTTCTTGTCTCCGATATAGTATAGAGCTATACCGTGTCGAACCTCAGGGAGAGCTAGCGATGGAAGCGTTACGAATCGTGGTGAGAAGAGTAAACGAAGTGTTTCTTTGCTCAAAAGAATGGATAAAACATGGAACAAGAGATGCAAGAAGTGAAAGAATTGTTCATGATGAGAATTGGAAAGAGATCAAGAATAGAATTGCTGGAAAGAATCAAACCATGACTAGCTTACCTAGCTACCTTACCAAAGCTTACCAAACTCCGTGATAGTTGAAGGCTTGCCTCATGTTGTCACTCCATCGGCGTAGGTTTCGTCTTGCGTGTTGATCTAATTACTTTCTCACTATGATGACGGGTGGTTTAACTCGTCAGAGAAGAGAAGACCATCCAACTTGCAAGATGAAGTAAAGCGATCACCCATGGGTTGATGAAGATGGCAAGGCTAGTGGTTAGCTAGTACATGGAGAAAAGAGTTAGCTACAAGCCATAACAACAAAACAAAAGCAAAGCATGAAGTAAAAGCAAAGCAAGTAAAGAAAAGCAAGTAAAGAAGGCAAGTAAAGAAGGCGAGTAAACTAGAATCAAGCTCGAGTAGAATTGAAGAGAATGGATCAATCCTTGTATTGCTTCAAGTTGTCACTCCTTGATAGTACAAGCTCTCTCTCTCTCTTACAATATCTCTCTTGCAATGAAATCTAGGGAAGAAGAGGAAGGAGGACTACAACATAAAGAAAACCTAATACATGCAACTAATCTCTAATCTCCTCCTCTTGCTGTTCAGTCTTTGCTCGCAGGTCCAGGTGAAGTATTTATAGGCCCAGGTGAAGGATCCAGAAGCTAGTTTGTTGGCGCAAAATCTGGATCTCAACAGACTCCAAACTGCCGCTGGCGCGCGGCAAGGCGCGGCAAGGCTGTGGCCGTTGGCTAACAGCTTTCTGGTACAAAGTTGTTACAAGTTTGTTAGCCACGTGGACCTTCTGGAATCTGGAGTTGTTGTGTGGATCTCTCTGAATTCTGGATTAGATTTGGGCTTTATCTTGGCTTTGAATTTAATCACTTTAATTATTGCTAATTAAAGTGATTATTGGGCTTTCTCTTCATTAGAGTGTGTACCTGCAAATATATAGAGAAGATTAGTAAAAATCATGTATTTATTGACTAAATGCATGGGAATTATGTGGTAAAATATGCAACATTGGTTACCAATCAGGTGTCTATCATGTTTTGAACTTATCGCTCGGACTCATGCAAGGCTTCTAGAATCTTTTCGAAATCAGATTTTACTATCGATTGTTCTAGAAAAAAGTATGTGAAGCTGAATGTTGGCATGGTGGTTGACCATATGACTGGGAGGAGTTGTATCCCCACTGAATCGGTGAAGAGTAGGGATGATTATTCTAATCCTGATTATAATTTTAGAACTGGGCATATGTTGATTCGAACAAAATCAATCCGACATACTTGGTTGGTAAAATTATATAATGTCGGGTTGGTGATATCGGAGTTAAAAGAGGTCGGGGTGAAATATAGATTACTATAAGTTGAAAAAATTGTGATTATAATCCATTTCACATAAAATGACAAAAAAATAAACAGAGTAAAACAAACAAACAAACAAACAAAAATAAAAAAAAAGAAAAAATCTAGCTTATGTAGGGTATACCTTAAATCTAGACGACTCCTAACCGGTTGATTGTTCATAACAGGTATATTGTAGCAATTTGACCATAAGTTAATCGGTCAGGTAGGGGTAAGATCAGTGAAAGGTATCCGTGCTTGAGCAACGGGCCTATTATGTCAAATCACTATTCTTTGAGATTTCACCTCAATCCTGAACTTTTGACACCGATTTGACTAGAATCAAACTCTAATAACTTCTTCCTTAGGTCAATCTCCTAATGAGTCCGAGATGTCCCTCGGGCCAATGTTTATCTGTTTTAAGTTAGGCTAGATTAGTGAGTAAGGAGATAGTTTTGGGTTAAGAAAGGGCAATGACTTCCCATCTTATCTTGTTTATAAGTCAAGCCCTAATCATTTCGTGCAAGTGTGCAAGTATATAATAAAAAGTAACATTCAAGCAATTTATCATACATGCGTGTTTCCTATGCTACATGCAATGCACACGTACCTTGACTCCAGCACTCTTCAACAGTTACGAAAATGTAACGAAATTAGAAAAAAAAGCCCTAAATCCAAAGTCTAATCATTTTTTTAGCAATTACAAACAATATTTTGCTGTTGAGTTAGAAATAGTATGCAGAGTGAGTTAAACAGAGAAAAAATAACTACAGAATACTCATTTTTGCAACAAAAGCACCTGCAAGAAAAACATGTGAGAAATCAACTGCTGCAGAAACGCGGCTTTGACCACGTTTACACGGTAGATATGTGGACTCTGGTGCTCTACCTTCTTGAGCAGAGTCACAAAATTGTTATGTATGTTCTGCAGCTTTTAAATTCTTATAATCTGCGCCTGCACACAAAAAAAAAGCAAAAAATATTAATTGTTAAGTAAATTTTAAAAAGAAGACTTATCATCCCTCCCCAGCTACGACGCCAGGCTGAACCTACATAGAAAATATAGAGTTTAGAATTGAAAGATATAAAGTACTCGAGTTCCTTAATATTACAGGTATATCAAGTGGCTATGCGGGTCGTGTCCACAAGGAGGGACTGCGATGGAAGCTTTTAGTAGTTCTTTCTAAGTTACTAATATCGGTTAAAAGTTTCTTCTCAGTTTTTGAAAAGAAATGAAAAGATAAGAGAATACTAAGTTAAGTAGGAGAAGAAGATGATAGAAGAAGATGGTGCTGGTGTTAAAAGGAAAACTAAGTTAAAAAGAAAGGATCGAAAGAAAAAAGAAGTGTTAGTTTTAGAATGTGTTTCTAAAGTAGGAAAAAAAGAACATAAAAGTTCACTTACCGTTCGGCACTTACTTTACCTTAGATCTGTTGCAACAACTTACCTTGGCTTGAGGGCGATCACAACATGGCATATAGGATCTTCCCATTTCAAATCGGTCTAACAAACAAAAGTGCAAGTAGAAAAGAATACAAAACTATTATACGCTTAAAAATAGATATTATAATCACCTAGAGGGGGTGAATAAGTGACGTGCTAATCAAATGCGAAATTAAAAATTTAAACTAACAATTCTACACTAAATAAAGTATGTAAATAATATTAAACAATAGGCAATCCCAAGCAGTATATCAATTGAACACAAGTAATGTCAAGCATATAAAGATATGAGCAATATGAGCAGCAAGATATATATATACACAAGTGAGTAGAGAGAGAGATAAGCAATCACAAAACACGAAAGAATTATTTCGAGGTCGAGCTACTTGCTCTGCATCCCGTCTTCATTGCAATGAAGGATTTCTACTAAAATCGATCCCGTAAGATCACTCGGTGCCGCAACACCTTCAAATACTCTCGAACCCGCAATCCTCTCACTTGTTCCCGCAAGAACAACATACACGAACCGCAAGCTCGCCGAGGATACAATCTCCAACTTCTTCAAATACAAAGGTAGAAAACTTAGTGATCACTTCTTGATCACAAATAAAAACACTCTCACAAATAAGGATCCTATATATTTAGCAATGAAAGGCTCAAGCTGTGTGAGAAAACTAGACAGATTTGAGAGTGAAAAGCTCAAAAAAATCCTGTTGAAAATCAAGAGATGAATTCTTGAAAACTCTCGTTTTGATATATAAATGAAGCTTAAAAAACTTGTTGAGAAAACTCTATCGAAGATGGGAAAATATGCTCTTGAAAAAACTTTAAAAACTCACCTATATATATATATATATATATATATATAATATATATATAATATATATATAATATAGATATATATATATATATATATATATATCTTGAAAAACTTCTTAAAAACTCACCTATATATCTGTGTGTGTGCGCGCGTGCGCGCGCACCAAGGAAAACTAGCCGTTAGGAGTCAGAAAGTGCCAGAAATAGTCTATCATCAATTGCCCGGTCGACCGACCAACAGTCAAGTTTCCGACCATTAAGCCTAGCGGTCGACCGGGTGCTCGACCGTCTAGCTACCACTGTTTGCAAAAGGTCAACTTTGAGCACAGTTTTGAGGTCCAAATGTTAGAATTTGAAAAAATAACCTTATAGGAAGCATTTGTAGATCTTTAAGTCTTCTTTCTAATTCAACTTAAATCAAATCTATCTGACATCGGAGTAAAATGTTATGATCAAA
>JAVJIF010019188.1:0-21713 GCA_038442645.1 Agave tequilana
GGAAGGGGTGGTAGCCGGCCATGGCCGGTGGTCGCCGCGACGGCCGGAGATGGCCGGAGTTGGCCGGAGAAGGCGGCCAAGCTCCAAGCCCAAGTCAAGAATGGAGTGCAAGTCTAGTACAAAATGGATTTTTGGAGTTTTACAAAAGGAGGTTCGGAGAGCGAACCAATAGCTCGTCGGAAAGAGCACGACGAGGAGAGGAAGATGGCATGGTCGTTGGTGGCTAAGGTGGAGTATGTGGTGGTGGAGATGGTGGAGAAGGTGGTGGTGGAAATGGGTTATTTGGTGGAAAAAGAAGAGGAAGAAGATGGTGGAGGTGGTGTTGTTGTGGTTGTTGTTGTTGGAATGGAGGAGGAGATGGAGGAGAAAGAGGTGGTAGTGTGGTGGTGGAAATGGAGGGGAGAGTGGAGAAGATGGCCGGCCAAGGGAAGCACCATGGCTGCCATTCGCTGGCTACTGGAAACAAAGAAGAAGAAAGAAAAAGAAATGAAAGAGAAGGAAGGAATGGGGGTTAGTTATATAAGGGAGAATAATTATATTATAATATAGCCATTCCCATCCTATTAATGAAACTTGCGTTTCATTCAAAAAGAGCTGCGTCTCATATAGGTGGGATCCGCGTCTAGGCAAAAGAAAGCAGACGCGGAAATAAAGCTGCGTCCGGAGGAAAAACGCGAGATTTGCGTTTGCCAGAAAAGACAAAAAAGCATGGTGAAGTTGATCTTGCAGGACAAGCATTAATGCAGTATGGAGAGCATCCCTGCATTAAATGCGGAATCCAGGTTGGTGAAACTCGCGTCTAGCGAGGAGAGAGAAAAATGGAAAAAGAAAAAGTAAAATATCTGGATAAAATTCCGGTATCTGGGAAAACACCGAAAACTCCGGAAAAATCCAAAAAATAAAGTTGCTTGGAAAGCTTCCCAAAAATTCTCAAAATAATAAATATTTTATAAAGATTTTTAGTGAAATCTGTTTTCAGAAATTCAATCTCATTTTCAAATAAAAATCCTGAAGTCAACCGTCAATAACCGGTCTATACCGGGTCGGCCGGATTTTTGATAAAATCTGAAAAATCTCAGAAAATGCCAGAAAGGAGAAAATATAATTCTTAGAAGAATATGAAAGCGGAATCCAGAAATTTGTTCCAATAGTAAACTAAAATTCCTGGAATCAACCAGTGAAACTGGGCCGACACCAATTCTAGGGGAATTTTGATAAATTTAGAAAATTCTCAAAAAAATTATTTAGATAGAAAATGTGATTTTAAGAAGTTACAGGAAAGCCGTTTTTAGAATTTCAATTCCGTTTGTAAATTAAAATCCGAGAATCGAGCAGCGGTATTGGTCGACCCCGGTTTTTGAAGATTTACAATTTAATTCAAGAAAATTCCAGAAAATCATGAAAAATCTAGAATATTGAAAAATGATATTTGAAACTGAAATCGGTCAAATCAGAATACCAGAAAGTCTAAATCGAGCAACACTCTAGGATCGGTCCTCCGGTTCAGACTAGGGCTGACTCCGAGTTCACGAATCCTGATCCAAGGCAAAACGATCATATAAATAACTCCTAATACAAAACAAATACAGGAAGTAAATCAAAAAATACGAATACGCAACTAAGTGCGTATTCGGGGAGCGGGGTGTTACACATTCCATACTACGCTTATCACATGTGCCAATCGAGGTCCTATGTTATTGAAATTGATTAGTTGGAGACATTGTCCATGCTTTAGGTGGATCTGGTACATATCTGGGATTACGGCCCAGACTCCTGGCGCTGAACCAGGCCCTACTGAGTCAGGTAACATGTATAAACAGGAATAAGAATAGGACTGGGGTGTCAGTTACCTCACGGGAACCCTGCAGTGAAATCCTCTTTCGGCTGCAAAACTTATATCGTAAGTCCACCTAAAATACAGACGTTATCTCCCCCATCAATCTCCCCAATCCCAGTGTAAATTATTTAATAATCATATTATTTAGATTATCAAGATTATTTAACGCACATGTTACCTTGGTTACTGGGATAACTTGGTGATGACAACGGTAACAACATCAACATGTGTGATCAAGATACCAGTATAACAGGATATATAATGTCAGTTAATAGGATACCAGTATAGTAGGACATGTAACAAATATTATATGAGGGTGTTGTTATCTTATACAATATTTGTTCCAGCAATTATGATATGTACAATATAGTTATCAGGTAGATGTCATGTATAAAAAATCAAGTTTTTCAAGTGGTATCATGATGTCCAGGATGAGTAATGACATGCTGGCATGAATAAAATAATCAGGACAAAATATTTAATCAACTCTAATTCTCAAAGTCATCGACATGCCATCCTCTAAGTTACCAATAAGTAAAGTCAATCAATAGCTGCCATAAAACTCCAAACATATAATATCGTCACCGATATCAGTGAAATCACTCCCACAATAACTCTATCTGTATAACTGAATAACAACAATCACTAGAAATCAATCATGAAGAGTAGTCTATTGATATCCTCGAGATCATTAAATCAACGGATACCGAAATGAATAAAGAGTAAAACATCCTCAAGAAATATGGAATCTAAAATACCTCTACGGCTGATAATCAACATCAACAAGATCATCAATACTCAAACAGTATAATCAGGGATAAAATTGAGAATTCCCAACAACTATAAATCCAACTAACATCAATCTCATTAGAACACTATTCAAGATCTTCTGAAAAGGACATGAATCTCATATCAATCAACTCAGCAGTATATCCCTCATATAAATCTTCAGTATATTCATCCTCTAAGTCACCGATATATCTAAGTCCCAACATATAAAATACATAATCATTTATATCTAACCAATCATCACTTCCAATCTGATTAAGATCATCATACATTCTCACTTCCATTAAGCTCAATCACAAGATCAGAAATTCAAGTAACTAATCAATTATGTAAATACCTGCACCAGGTTAGGTCAATCCAATCTACGCCTGCTCCTCAACCCAAGTCAAGTCCACTACTGATTCACTATCGAGTCCACTGATCAAATTCAATGTAAAGATATAAAACTCAGGTCAACTCCAACTCTAACCTAGTCAATGCCAATCTAAGTATTGGTAAATCAGTTTATCGATTAGGCAACATCATATCTAACACTTCCTCAATATCCACAGGAGTTATGGTCAGGATAATCACCAAACAATTTGTCTGACAAATACATCACATAAAATAGGCCACCTATCTTCAATATGAATTAGGTCAGTTGATCAGTGATCAAACTAAGTCACAGTATAAGACATACCCCAATTAGTTCTGAATCAATAGTAGCAACCAACCATCACATGAAATGACGTAGATAAACACTCGAATCAACTGTACAAATAAAGTGAGCACCCACTGATATCACAAGAATGATACAGGTAGTCATACTGGTAAAATATCTCAGACAGTCACATGAAATGATACATGTAACATATAAATAATACTGACAATGATAAATAAGAAAAATGATACAAGAGGAAACACTTACGTGAAATGACGCGGTTTTGGATTCGAATCGCCGTCTGGTCTTCACTGCACGAGCCGGTATGGATCTCCGGATCATTCCATGAACCGGTCTTTAAATCGCCTGTGTATCGAATCCACAACGAGCACGAATCCAAATCGGATTTGGGTCCTTTGTTACTGATTCAGATCGCACAATTGGATATGATTGCTGCAACACACAACCAAACATATGAACTCACACTCATACATGATACACACACGTACACATAACACGCATACATACATACACTTACCAACATACATAGTACATACATATACAAGTATACACATACTTACACTTATATACATGCATATATATACACACACACATTTAAATACACATATACACTTACATATATCCATACATACACACAAACACTCACGCACACACATCACACATGCATTGCACATTACCACACAACATACATACATAAATACCATGCATTCTGACGCGCACACCCAATCACAAATAACACACACATAATTAAAACACATCATTTATTCACACACAATAATAATTCACACACACTACACATACATACACCATTTACTAACGTACCCACACTACATAATTATACATGAAATAAAACACACTCACATCTAAATATACAGAGAAGAGGGACTCACGGCAAGGGGAGAGGTGCACACGGCCATGCGGCGGCTCGACGGAGGAGGCGGAGGCCGCAGAGGAGGTTGACGACATCGTTAGAGGCTCACAGAGGAGATCGGGCTGCCGGAGGGACTCACGGAGTTCGTCGGAGAGTGTGCTGGCGTGGGGATGGATGCTCTGGTGGATCTTGGCCAGGTGACTGCGCATGCTGGGCTGGTGTGCGTGGGTGCAAGGCGTGGAGAGATCGGCCAAGAGGAGGGGTCCTGCCATTTGGTGATGCGGCCTGAGGGAGAGGGTGCTGCCGGCCTGGTGCTGCTCGGCCTGCGCGCGCAAGGGCTGCCTGCAGGGTTTGTGACCAGGGTTGAAGGAATCTCAGCCAAGGGCAGATCTGCATCAAGGGGGGTGGTGCGCTGGGCTGTGCACAGAGGGGGTGGTTGCCAAGGAGGGGAGGAGGTGCTCCGGTGGTTGGGCTGCTGGAGGGGGAGAAGAAGGAAAGATAATGGTGATGTTGGTGGCAGCCTTGTGTAGATAGGTTAGGTTAATCTTTTAGGGTTTAGGTTTAAGTTATAATTAGGAGAAGATTATATATAGAGTGATAACGGGTTATGGGTTTGTGGGTTTAGGTTAGACTTATTGGGTTAGGATCACGGGTATGGGTTCTCAATAGGTATGGATGGGTTTGGAGGATATACACATGCAAATAATGAAATGGATTGGGCCTTGGGCTAGTAGGAAGAGGAGAAAGGAAGATAGAAATGCTACATGGGCTACCAATGACTATGGAGAAGAAAAAGCAATAATAAATACATTCTAATAATATTATCAACAATAATAATAAGTATTTATAACAAGGGTAATAAATAATAACTAACATAAAAACATATATACACTTTAAAAATACTATTATTTATTAGTAACATGGTATTATAGAATAGGGATATTACATCTTGGAAGGGTAAAAGAGTTGCCATGAAACAATTCTATCTGCCCCAAAGCCTACAAAAGAAGAGGCACCTAAATTCTTATTCATATGCAATCGAGGCGAGTCTTCAGTGGAATTATAGAAAATAAAGCAGGGATTTGCTTTATTAGTCAAGGAAGAAGTTACTGCACCTGCTGAAATTCACGAGAAGGAAGTTGTACACGACAAGCTTCCGAAAGGATTACCACCCATGAGAGATATACCGCATCACATTAATCTTATCTTGAAAGCAAGTTTACCTAATCCTTCACACTACCGGATGTATCCTGAAGAGAGTGAAGTTCTAAAAGAGAAGATTGAAGAGTTGAAATACAAAAATCACAACAAAGAGAGCATGATAAAAGCAATTGAAGTTCCTCACACGCGAAAGAGAGTAGATTTGTGGAGAAATCTAATAAGAAGTATAAGACAACAGCTGATAAGAAGAGACGAGACAAACTCTTTGAAGAAGCAGATATGACGAAGGTGTATCTGAGGAGAGAAAGAATCTCAACTGAAAGATTTCCTACCGAGCAACTATTTTCAGATTGGAACTCGAGGACGAGTTCTTTTGAAGCGGGAGGGATTGATGTAGGAGAGCATGACAACAAACATCAAAACTTGCATTAGTCGACTAATCATCAAGAATAGTCGACTAATCCTCTTAGTAGTCGACTTACTAGTCGACTAACCCGCTCAATAGTCGACTAATTCAATCTTAATAGTCGACTAATTTGATTCAGCACCGAGTTGATAATTTTTGGGCTTGTTCATTAGTCGACTAGTGAAAGTCATTAGTCAACTATTATTGTTATCGACTCTTTGTATCGGAAAAAATCGATTTTGTTTAGAAGTTTGTTTAGGGGTCCAATTTGAATTTCAATTTGTTTCCTTTTTTTTTATTTAATTCTAGTTTCCTATTTAGGTTAGACTTCTACGTTTAAAGCCTAGTTAAGGCCCTTGTATCATTGTTTTTGGAATTATCTTTTGAACTTTTATCGATTTTCCAATCAATAAAATTTTATTTTCTCTTTTCAATTGCTTGTGGATTCAAGTTGTTTATTTTTTACTCGTGGATTCGAGTGCTTTTCCTACCGAAGGTATCCTTTAGGGTTCGTTGGCGCTAGAATGAAATCTAGCCGGCGTTGTTTGCTTCTTTGTCTACGTCAAGTGGAATCAGAACTACAGTTACTTTCCGACAATGGCGGATATGACAATGGTTTGTTGTCTGTGTCATTCTGAAAGGATGCTTTCACTGAAAAAATAGGTAGAAATTTTAAGTTCTTATTCTCAAAAGAGAGAGTTTAACATAAAAATAAAAGTAAAATCTTTAGTTGAAATGTATATGCATTTTGAAAGTTCATTTGATTCTCAGATGCACAGTTTGGATGGTGTCTAGCATCACACAGAGAGTTTTGACCATGTATGTATCATGTTTCAATTAGACAATCATTGTTTTAGGTGATTGATTAGAAATATAAAATTCATGCATACTGGTTAAAATATGCATAATCTATTTTAAGTATGCATACGTTAAGAGTGCTAATTTGTTTTAAGTATGGCCATTTAGGTATCATGATTCACTATCAAAGTGGCAATTTGTTTAAAGGATTTTATGATTTTTACCCTAGTTTATCATCTAATCAAGAATCCACTAACAAGTCTTATCATCTTAATTCTTCATCTAGACTCTTTCTTCTTGGTCACATGATCATAAACCACATGACATACTGCCTTCTTGTCAGCTAGCCTTTGAAGATTTTATGAAGGAGCTCTCACTTACTCATATGGCGTGTTTGGTTGTGAGGAAGTGGGCGGAAGTAAGGAAACGGGAAGAATAATTGCTCACTTCCCTATCTATCCAAACACCGGAAAAGAAAATAAGAGACCCCTTTTCCTTTCTCTCTTCTCTTTAACACAACCATTTCCTCACTTCCAGGGTGCTACAGTTAATTTTGTGGTCATGTATATCTCATTTGTAATAAGTTGTAGCACAAAACAGTTAATTTTTGATCATGTAAATCTCACTTACATTCTAATTACAGTTCATTTTTTATTTTTCTTAATTAATTTTTATTTTAATATTATTTTGCGGTCAACTTTGTGGTCAACTTTTCCACTTCCACTTTCACATTACCATCAAAACACCGAAAAAGACATAACATTTTTCAAACCACACTTCTCAACAACACCCAAACACCGAAAAACTTACTAACCAATTTCCTAGTTCCAAAAGGAACTATTACTATTTCTCACTTGCTCACTCCACCCTTAACCAAACAGGCCCATAGCTGGCTTCGTCAACTTGTTAGGTTAGTACTCGCAGAAGTAACTTGGTCTTCAGCTGTGTGTCATTGCTGATCCCATTTGTGATGAGAAAAGGAGATGATTATGATGATCTATTATATGATTAATAATATTTAGTACATAGCGAATATCCAAACTTGTATATTCTTGAACACACTATATTATTTCTTAATGAAATGATCTAGTTGTCGACTTGTGTGTGTCTCTCCCCCTGATCATTTATGTTTGGCTAAGTGAATAGATTCTCCGTTAAAAGCAAGCTTCAGTCATATAATAGGTGAACCAAGCTTCAGTCATATAATAGGTGCCCAAAGCTTCCATCATATTAATAGGTGTCTACAATGTGAAGAATTAATTAGGAGGTGTACAATGTGAAGGATTAATTAGGAGGTGCATGTTAGCATCTTAAGGATGCAGAGCAAAACAAGGAGATACTTTTTGTTGACACTCTCTTTATCTGATCATCTTATAGTATTTCCAGCTATTCCATTATGCTACCTTATTAAGTCCCAAGAGATGGATACTCTTTCTTTTCTTGATAAGCTGGTCCCTGTTTCCTTTGGTGAGGTGTATGTTGCACAAGCTTGTGCCCCATTTAGTTAGTTTGAACAGACCAGAATATTCTTTGTAAATGCATGCATCACTTCTATAATCATGGTACTAAACTTTTCACTATGATGCAAAGAATTGATATTTCTCATCTATTTAAACAGGTGCAAAGTTGTGCACACAATGCGAAGGAACTGGTGTGAACTCTAAGGATCATTTCAATGGACAATTTAAAGCAGGTGGACTCTGTTGGCTTTGCAGGTATGCAAGCTAACTAGCTACATGTATCAAGCATTCCCTTTATATTTACTCGGCTTTGTATGTATGCTTATTTTTTCCGATTCTCTTGATATGTTGAAGAACTAGACACTTCGAGACAATTACAATGCCTTTAATTCTTAAAACAACAGGAGTTCGAGACCATGGTTCATCACCCTTTTTGGCCATTGTTTGATCTCTATAAGAATCTTTGTTGATTAATAATATTATGGAGTCTTCAAAACCAATAACATTCATTATACATAAACCGCCATATTGATATAAGCGTTATTTGATCAAGCATGTTTATGTGTTGTATTTAGATCATCACCTGGTCGCCAAAACCCTTGTCATATGTTTGTGTAACATGATTGTTTCTTAACTGAATTGAATTTGTTAGAATTTGTCTTAAATTGTATGCGCCATATCTTGAAGTACCCTGTCCATGGAAATTGGGATACAGGTCAGTCATGTTTCTTTCAGACCTCTTTTTTTTCTCACTTTTTTTGTCTTTTTTTTTTTTTTTTTTTTTGGCTGACCATTCTTTCAAGCTAATTCAGCTCGTATGCTCCTTAGCTTGTGTTTCATGCGCGATTTTGCACAAATTGCAATCCTTGTGGTCCGCACATCATATTCAGCTAAAAATATTTCATCCTCTGATGCGTCCTGTCTTCATGTCACATGGTGCATGCATATGCCGGCTACACGCTAATTTTTTTCATGCCTAAAACTGAAATGAGCTATAGAAACTGAAATGATCTATAGGTTCCTCATCTATATCCCTAATTTTCATGCCTAAAACTGAAATGAGCTATAGAAACTGAAATGATCTATAGATTCCTCATCTATATCCCTAATTTTCATGCCTAAAACTGAAATGAGCTATAGGTTCCTCATCTATGTCCCTAACAACATCAGCAATTACTGTGGATGATTAGCTTGGAATAACAACTTGTGTTTCATTCTTCAGCAAGCATCATTTCCCTCAAAAAGTACAACACCGAATAGTTAAGCTGATCATTTCTTCACGCGCCAAGTTATCCTTCTCCTCTCTCATAAATGCTAGGTTGTTGATGGTGTTTCGTTTATAACCAAGGCAAAGTCTTTGGTTATCTTTCAAAATATCATTTACCCCAGTTTCGTCTTGCTCATAACCCTAGTTATGTCTTGCAATTCTTGCTTTTTTTCACTTATCGTCGAGTTTCTATTTTGCAGAGGCAAGCGTGAGATCTTATGCGGGAACTGCAACGGAGCTGTTTTTTTGGGTGGGTTCATGAGCACATTTGACGAGTAACTCGCAGCTCAGCATTGTTTGTTTGATGACCCAAATTTCTCTGTTACAAGAATTTTTGCATAAGTTGCACTCTAGTTTGTGTAGGCTTTCTATACTTGTATGATGTTTTTCTGAAGATATTAATGGCACCAGCCTTATGCATAGAAAATTTCATACAAGTTTTCCAAGTTAAACACAAAAGTCTTTTGAGTCACTTGTGTGGTTTTATGTACTCTGCCATTTGGGTCTGAAGCAAATGGGTAGCTTGTGAGTGAGGATAAAACACATGATATGCATGTTTATTGGTCTTCAGCTCCCCCTTTGCGAAGTTGCAGGCTAAATGGTACAGGTTCAACCCCTCCGGCAAGCTCGAACACCAAAACATGACGGTCATCTTCACCGATTATCCTATGCCGGGAGCCAGTTCGCTCTGTATCCTTCCTTCGCTCCCAAAGAACGGATGGATGATCAGCAACCCTTCGATGTCCACGCCTTAGACGCCATTCTCAGCGAGATGAAGCATGACATTGTGAACAATGTTGCCTCTGCAAGAAAAACTCGGGAGAGGTCAGTCATTTCGAGCCAGATTAAAATTAAAATATTAAAAAAAAAGACGCGCCAGATAGGGGTCGAACCTATGACCTTCTGCTTAGGAAACAGACGCTCTATCCACTGAGCTACAGGCGCTTGTTGATTTTGATGTTAACATATATAATATAATATTTAATCAGTTCAAACATAAAGGAAACATAAGACTAGGCTCTGTACTTTTACTTTTCAAATATATAAATTAACTAATAACAATATCTAAAATAGCAGATAATTTCCTCAAATTATATTGGAATTTGCTAACAACATATCCTAAAATAATCTTAACAAAAACACTGACTCTAACCTCAGGAGTCCGACAATTAATTCCCTGCTGATACAAACACACTGTAACCAGCATTATTTCATGCCATAATAATGTGCTCCATATAACATACTAGATTATTTATGACCCATATAAGGAGCCACAATATATAAACTCTCATACAGTCTCATAAACTCAAAACCACAGTTCAAGCACTCCGTCTCCGCTCTACATCTCCGACACGAGACCACCGCCGGTGGCAGCCTCAGTCGCATTGGCATCAGCGAGAACGAGTCTGGGGCAGTTATTGAAGCCGTACCACACGGCATTTGGGAGAGGCGTGTTGTAGTAGAAGGAGACAGTCCTGCGGTAGTCGATCTCGTAGATTTTCACCGACTCGGGGATCCAGCCGTCCCACCCATCTCGGCGCAGGTACAGGTAGCAGACGCCGTACCCACACGGCCCCTGCAACCTGTACGTGTCCGTCGAGCAACGCTCGAAGGCTCGGCTTGCCGGATCGTCCAGCCTCGGCACGTACACCTATAATCCATCATCAATCATCCCCAATCATACTCAGATTCATAACAGCTATGTACAAAATTCTTTGTGCATTTGAATAGAATGGTTTTGTTACTGGGGCTGACATATGAAGGCCCCTTGCAATGCACAGGCTATGTTGCACACTGGTATGGTTACAGGTTACGTATATGACATGATACAAGTGCACAAATATAATAAATTTTAAAATTTAAAGAATATAGGTACATCATGAATATGACGATAAAAAAAATTATGTGTGTGTGAGGGTTAATGGTTTACCTATAATATGAAGTTGCAAGACTATAAGAGATAAAAGAGACATAATAACCCAGATATCATAATATTTTACATACATCAATGATTACTTGAGTAGTCACAACTTTACATCAAGAGCAACAAATCATATAAATGCATCAGTAAATCAATTAAAATTGTAATAAGACCATCATTTAGCCATAGAATCTTTAACTTCCTACTTTCTTATTTCTCTGATGCATCTAGAATATTGTATATGAATTTTTACACACACCCACCCAAATTTTTGATATTTGGAGGATAAACTTGTATGATACTCTTTTTATAATACTCTTTGATATGTCTAGAAAAAGTTACAGGGAAAATTACATGAAAATACCTTCAATTTTGGTGTAATTTTAACTATATACCCTCAAGTTTCGGTCAATGCAATTTAATGCCTTCAACTTTTATTTACGCATTGCTACCCTACGACCGTTAACGAAATATGTACAGAAAAGTCTAAAATACCCCTGTGGGGTATTTCAGTTAATCTGGGAATAATTACATGAAAATAACTCCAACTATGGCCCATTTTAAACTATATACAATTTAATACCCTAAAATTTTAATTAATTAATTAATTTATTTTTTCTTAACTTTTTACTTATTTATTCATTATTCTTATCTTTTTATTCCAATTTATATTTTGTTTATTACGTTCATTTATTTATATTTATTTATTTAACTATATTGCATTATGTATATTTTTTATTTATTTTTCCATTTACTTTTAATTAATTCATTCATTTTCAGTATTTTTTTTACTTATTTATTCACTATTCTTATGCATTTATTCATTTATTCGTTTTTCTTGTTCCTTTCATTTAATTTCTTATTTTTCTATATTTTTTCATTTATTTTTCTATCTATATTTCATTATGCATATTATTTATTTATTTTTTCATTTAATTTAAAAAATTTTATTTAATTTTTCTTCTAACTTTTTACGTATTTATACACTATTCAAGTATTATTTCATTTTCCATTTTGTTCATTCCTTTCATTAATTTTCTTTTTTTCTACATTTTATTTTATCTATTTATTATCTATATGTTATTATGTATAATTTTATATTTTATGTATTTATTCGTTTTGTTTATTCTTTCATGTATAATTTTAATTTATATTTTCAACTACTTAATTAAATGATTAATTCATTTTCCCTATTTTTTACTTGTTTATGTATTTTTAATCTATTTTTTATTTATTTTTAATTAATTAATTAATTCATTCATTTTCCATATTTTTTCTCATTATGTATTAATTCATATTTCTATATTTTCGCATTATGTATTTTTAATTTTATTTTTAATTCATTCATTCATTTTCTATATTTTTCTCATTGTGTATTTTTTAATTTATTTTTTATTTACTTTTAATCATTAACTAATTCATTTTTCTGCCCTTTTTACTTATAAATTCACTATTCTTATGTATTTATTAATTTTTATTTTGTTTATTCCTTTAATTTATTTTCACGTACAACATCACGTCAACCCCTCATCTTTCATTTTCATGCACGTGAACTATCACTAAATTAAAAATGACGGAGGAAGGGTGGTGATTTCTACAAAAAGATTATAAATAGTTCACGGTAGCATGTACTCAAAAATAATTGGAGTATATATTCTATGTACCTTCAAAGTTGAAGGTATTTTGGAAAATTATCCAAGAGGGCATTTTTGTCCTTAATTTACATGTGAAATACATGTGTTGCGCGGAATTGACAGTCAACAAATATAGGACACCAACGTGTATCACTTAAACAGTTTAGGACAGTAATATGTACTGATAAATAGTTGGGGGTATATCGTTAAAAATACCCAAAAGTTGGAGGTATTTTCATGTAATATTCCCATGAGTTACAAATTTTTAGACACGGGTAGATTCATTTGACATTCACAAATTAACTGCGATGACGTGGCACGCCAACGACGACAAACCTCGAGTCTGATTAACATTATTTTATTCTAGCTCAAAAACGAGGTAGCATAATTTTTCTCTAGAAACAAGCATGAAACACATGTCCATTATTTATTTGTTTGGTTGGTTTCATAGGAAATAAAAACCCCCACTTTAGATTTGCAATCTACCCCCCATCTAATTCAAATAAAATATATAAAATTAGATCCCAAAAAATGCAAGTACTTTTCCAATCAAATTCACAAGCCGATTCTTACCGTTTATAAATAAATAAATAAAATAGAATAAAATTACCTCATTGCGATAAGCATCCCCAAAAGCGATGCTGATGTAGTCTCTGGTGTATCGAGGGGAAGAGCAGCTGGTCTTGATCTTCACTTGGTACGAGCATCCCTTGCCAATTGCTGCTTCAAAATTTAAAAAAAATAAATAAAGAAAGAAAGAAAAATTTCATCTTCCCCCTCCCTTTTGATTAAAACAGAAATTTAAGAAATAATTGGGTACCTGGGCTTCTCGGGTCTTGAAGGATGGATCCGGGTGCGGATGCGGGTTGTCGGGTTCTGCGGCCGAGGATGCGGTGATGATGAAGACGAGTGAGAGTGAGAAGATGGTGAAGAGAGTCAAACCCATTTTTGCCCTCATACCTTCTCCTTTTCTGGTGGCTTTTGCTTGCTCCTAATTTCTAGCTCTTCTTTATAGTAGAGGATGAAAGGGTAGATCGGTCATTCTCTAATTTGATCCATCTGTCAGAATATACTGAACCTTCCAGAAAATAGTTAGTTGTTGTATTTGCTCGATAAGCTATAAATGTTATTACTATTGGGTAAACTGTAATAAAGTAATACATGTAAATTGATATATAAATGCTTCTTATTTACAGATAGATGATTGTACTATTTGAATTTGGTCCCATTAATATTAGTCTTAGTGAGTTTATATAGAACTTATGGGGATTTTTCAGAAGTATATATATATATATATATTTTAGTATGATTTGAATATTTTGACATCGCCTATTATCATAATTTGAATAGGATTAGTATTCATTAGCTTATTCTGATAGTATTAATATTTTCAGATTTTAGTTTGCAAACTATAAATATCAAATGGATCTTTTTCCTCATTTCTTCACTTCCGCCCACTTCCTTGATTCCAAACGGCTAGGGGAACGGGGAAGTGAGAAAACTCATTTTTCATTTTTCTTGTTTGTTTTGAATCGGAAATGGATAAGGGGAAACCTTTTTTTTCTTTTTTCTTTTCTTTTTTACACATCCCTTTACACTGACATTTTCTCACTTTTAGGGTGTTACATTAATTTTGTGGTCATGTAAATTTCACTCGTAATAAGTTATAACTCAAAATAGTTAATTTGATGTCATGTAAATCTCACGAACAGTCAATTACAGTTTTAAAATGTTACTTTAAATTAATTTTTAATTTAATACTATTTTATGGTCAACTTTTGTGATCAATTTTTTCACTTTTACTTTCACATTACTAATCAAATACCAGAAAAAACAATATATTTTTTCACTTACATTTCCACCTTACAACCAAACACAGAAAATGAGAATTACACAAATCCTAATTTCTCACTATACTTTCACATTTCACATTCTTATTTTTCACTTACATATTTTCCTCTCACTTCGATCAGGGACCTGTTTGGTTTGATGGAAGTGAAAGAAAAAGTGTAAGTAAGAAGTGAGGATGAAAAAATATGAATGTGTAGTGAAAAATTAAAATTTGTGCAATTCTTATTTCCGGTATTTGGTTGTAATGTGAAAGTGTAAGAGATAAAATATATTGTTTTTTCAGTGTTTGGTTAGTAATGTGGAAGTAGAAGGAGAAAAAGTGACCACAAAGTTGATCATAAAATAATATTAAATTAACTATTAATTTAAAATAAGGTTTGTGAATTGTAATTGGACTGCAAAGGAGATTATATTACATCACAATTTAATACATTAAGTTATAATTTATTGTAAATGAGATTTACATGATCACAAAATTAACTGTAGCATGCTAAAAATGAGAAAATAATAGTGTAACATGAATGTATAAAAAAAAAAGAAATTTCTCATTATTTATTACCGATTCAATACAATAAAGAAAGCGAGAAATAAATTTTCGCACAATCCATTCTCCCCCACTTTCGTGAATCCAAAAACGCCCCAAACCAAGCAGCAGGCTCTAAATCTAAATCTATTCATTTAAAAATGTATAAAAATACAACTTCCTCTTTTATTTATTTATTTATTTTTGAGATCAAATCACGTGTGGATCCTGATGCCCCCATAAAAGAGTATCCGGGCCCATTGCATTTTGGTGAATGCTAAAATTGTCCTTCAAACAGACACTCCACATGGTGGGGCACACATGTCAGTCTCCAGTACCTTTAGTTGATGGGTCCACTACATTTGTCCTTGACAATGGAGCTGGTGCCGTATGAAATAATCATTTAAGGGGTTGTTGGTTATAATTAGAGAGCACGATTCAGTTAATTATATATCCACATCAAATTTAATCAAATTTTCATGGTGTGCTACGAGCACGCATTTATTTAGGGTTCGGAGTTAAGTGGTAGTGATAATTATCTTTTTATTATGAAGCTAAAAGAAATTTTAGAGGAATGAGAGTAGAAAATCAAGAGAAATTGTTCTCCAACTTGTGTGTATTTCATTTTTTTGTAGCCTCTATTTATAGGCGTGTAGAGTATAGGTTATAAGGAGAAAGATGGAGAGACCACCCACTATATCATGCATTCACCATATACATTTACAAGGGAGAAGGTGAAGAGACCACCCACTAACTCATACAATCATGACATGCATTTACAAGAAAGAATGAGGAGAGGTAGAGGTACGATGGCCATCCACTATTTTATTTATTTACAGCACTCCCCCTTGGATGTTCACCATCCATGAATATGCCTCGTTAAAAAGCTCGCCAGTAAAACTCAGTGAGATAAAACCTGAACTAAGGAAAAAAGAGTACATATTCATATGCACTTGGTGAGCGTGCGACACTGCCTCGTTAAAACCTTGCCAAGAAACCCAGTGAAAAAAAAATTTGGACGAAGGAAAAAGAGTACAGTGTGTAGACCTACTAATGACACGCTCCCTCTGATGAGATAAACTCTACTTTCAGCATGTAACATCTCTGAGGCGGCGCATTCTAATTTTATGTACCAGCTTCTTGAATGTTGATGTCGGCCACGCTTTTTTGAATAAATCTGCCAGATTTTCATTTGACCGTATTTGCTGAATATTTACATTGCCTCTCTTATAGAGTTCATGTGTGTAGAAGAATTTCGGTGATATGTGTTTGATCCTGTCTCCTTTAATGTAACCTCCTATAATTTGTGCAATACAAGCAGTATTATCTTCAAACAATGTTGTTAGAGTATCTTTTGTTGAGGACAATCCACATGATTCTCGAATATGCTGGATCATAGATCTTAACCATATACATTCACGACTTACTTCATGGATTGCAAGAATTTCGGAGAGATTGGATGAAGTGGCAACCATACTTTGTTTTACAGATCTCCATGATATAGCGGTGTCACCGTACATGAAGACATAGACAGTTTGTGATCTTCCTTTATGAGGGTCAGAAAGATATCCAACTCTACATATCCAACTAAAGGTGACTTTGATTCTTTGGGGGTAAAATAAACTCAAATCAACTGTTCTACATAAATAGCGAAATATGTTTGACACCATTCCAGTGCCTTTGAGTTGGGACAAAGCTATATCTTACTAATAGGTTGACTGAAAATGCAATGTCTGGCCGTGTATAATTTGCAAGATATGTAAGAGCACCAATTATACTAAGATATGATACTTCAGGACTAAGAAGTTCTTCACCCTCTTCAGAAGGATGAAAAGGATCTTTTTTCATATCAAGTGATCGTACAACTATCGGAGATGTTAATGGATGAGCTTTATCCATACAAAAACGCTTAAAGATTCTTTTGGTGTACATTTTTTTATGAAGGAAAATTTCTTCTTGAACGTGTTCAATATTTAGGCCAAGGCAAAATTTTATTTTCCAAACTCTTTTTTCAAATAAGAGGCAGTCTTTGTGAGTTCTTTAGGAGTCTCTATAAGGTTCATATCATCAACATATATTGCGACTATGAAAAAACCAATTTCCGATTTTTTTTATGAATATACATGGACATATGGGTTATTCACATATCCCTCTTTTAATAAATATTCACTAAGACAATTGTACCACATGCGCCTTGATTGTTTTAATCCATATAAGGATCGTTGTAGCTTAGTTAAGTATAAATTACAGGATTTTGAACTATGTATTTCAAGAACCTTGAATCCTTCTGGGATCTTCATATATATATATATATATATATATATATATATATATATATATATATATATATATATATATATATATATCATTGTCTAATGACCCATACAAATATGTCGTCACTACCTCCATAAGACACATGCATAGTCCTTCTGAGACTACTAAAGTGACCAAATTGCGAATGGTAGTAGCATCCATTACAGGAGAATATTTTTCTCCATAATCAATTCCAAGTCTCTGCAAGAAACCTTGTGCTATGAGTCAAGCTTTGTATCTTATAATCTCATTATTTTCATTAGTTTTTCGAATAAATACCCTTTTTGTCCTACAGGCTTTATATTCTCAGGCGTTTGGACTACAGGTCCAAAAACTTTACATTTTGTTAAAGAGTCTAATTCTGCCTGTATTGCTTCTTTCCATTTTGGCCAATCATGTTTATATCGACACTCTTCGATGATTTGTGGTTTAGAATCCTCATCACTTCTGGTGATTTCAAGTACTACTGTGAAGACAAATATGTCATCAATAATAATATTATTTCTATCCCATATATTTCCAGTTGATACATAATTAATTGATGTCTCCTTGTTTTCAGGTACCTATGTCTCTTAAGGGACCATTAATTCTATTACATGCTTTTGTTGTATGTACTCTTCTGGAGTACCCATTTCTATTACCTTCTTTTATTTCGTGTACTCTTCAAGTTTCCTTATTTAATTCTTGTAACCTTCTTTTCCGGGGAACCGTGTCTTTTGCACCGACTAGTCTTCCACGCTTCAGACGTGTCTTAGACTGATTTACAATTGTATTAGTTAATTGTCCTTCCGGGACATTGATCTTTACTGGAGTGTTCATTGTCGGTATATGTGATTTTGTTACTTTCTTATTGTCGGTGAAAGCATCTGGTAACTTATTCACAATACTTTGTAAATGAATAATCCTTTGAACTTCAAGTTCACATTGATTAGTGCGAGGATCAAGATGAGACAAAGTTATAATTTTTCAAAAAATTTTACGTTGTTCTTCAGTCTTCGACTTTTTCTCCCCCTAACGGCGGGATGTTCTCATCAAAGTGACAATCCGCAAATCTTACTTTAAAAATATCACCAGTCATGGGTTCAAGGTATCTTATTATGGACGGAGAATCAAAACCAATATAAATCCCAAGCCTTCATTGGGGGCCCATTTGGTACGTTAAGGGGGTGCAATTGGGGCATACACAACACAACCAAAAAATCGCAAGTGACTAAAGTTTGGAGGCTGACCGAAAGCCAGTTGTAAAGGTGAGTGCTTGTGGTAGGCCAAAGGTCGGATGAGGACTAATGGAGCAACATGTAATATTGCATGTCCCCAAGCAGAAACAGAAAGTTTTGTTCTCATAAGTAAAAGCATAGACATCAACTGAAGTCTTTTGATAAAAGATTCCGCTATTGAGTGTGAACATAAGTAACAAGATGTTCAATATTAATTCCTAGAGATATGCAAAAAGCATCAAATGCTCGGGAAGAAAATTCACCGGCATTACCAAGATGAATTGCCTTGATTGGATAATCAGGGAATTATGTTCTTCATCAATAATTTGAGCAAGTAATTTAGCAAGTGCAATGTTACGAGAAGAAAGCAGACAAACATGTGAGCATATAGTGGAACATCAATTAAAACCATGAAATAACTAAATGGTCTAGAAGGTGGATGAATTGGTCCACATATATCCCCTTGAATGTGTTCTATAAAGTTTGGGATTTTGTTGGGAATTTTAGAAGATGATGGCTTAATAATCAATTTTCCTTCAGAACAAACATTACATGAAGAATCCCCTAGTAAAAAACTTTTTGGTTCTTTAACGTATGTCTATACAAATTTTCAATTATTCTCCGTATCTTAATTGCCCCTGGGTGACCCATTCGATCATGCCAAAGCATGAAGTTCTTTGGATCAGAGAACTTCTGGTTTATTACAACATGTGATTCGATTTTTCTTATTGTTGTATGAATAACTGAAATGAGAGTGCATAGAGCTTCTCCAAAATATGCTTCCGGCATGAAATGACAGAGGTAATGCAAATATATTCAATATTAGATTCATTTGTGATTTCAATGTGATATTCATTGCCGCAGATATCTTTAAAACTAAGCAATTTTTTTTCTGAATTTTCTGGAATATAATGCATTACCAATATATAATTCTATCCCTCCTGGAAATTGTTGGCCCAGAGGCCTTCCACTTTAGTTTTGATGATGATTAACTCATGTAGTTATGTTTACTAATAATCTTGTGATGTTTAGTTACAGATCTCTAATCAAGATATTAGTAGGTGATTAGCTTCAACAAAGATGGTTTGGAAGCTTTCACATGGTGATTCAAGAGCCCGAGCGTCAAAGATCATATATAGCACTCGTTGGAGTCAAGCTCGGTGGATCACGGTTTGGATCAAGTCGGCTTGAAGACGGAGTTCATCAAGAAGACTTCGGTACATAGTTTAGTTTAATGTTTAAATCCATTTGTAAAGACTAGATAGTGTGGTATGCTCAAGTTCACAACACACACACGTGTTTCTAGTTTTCATGTTTATTGGTTTTCGGTTTTTGGTTTAACTGATCTTGGTTTTCATGAATAGATAGTATCAATACAAGTTTATATGTTTAAATGTATATTAGATGTGCTCTATATACATATATGGTTCATCTTTTAAACAAACTTAATTTGATGTCTATTTCATGAGTTTGGTGTTTTGGTATTTTAACAAAACATATTTTGGATTTTTAGTCAAAAACAATGATATATATATATATATGTTCATGTATATTGGATTATATCCATATACAACATGCCTAAAAGTTGTTTCTATATCATGTTTTTGTATATGAATGAGTTTTGGACAAAACGTATTTTCAACTCAAAAATCCAAGTTTTGGAAAATACGAATTTTGGTTTTCGGCAAAATTTCCATAACACAAAAATGGTTCAAAAAATTTGAAATTTGTGTTGAAATTTTTAACACAAGTTTGTTTATCAAATTATTATGCTAAAACTATTTTTTGTGGATTTTTAGAAGTTTTATGGGATTTATTTTAAAAATTAAAACCTAGTTTTTCAATCCCAAAATTGTTTCTGCCAGGCTCTGGCGGTCGACCGACCGGCCGACCGGACCAGGAGCCGGTCGACCGGAGCGGTCGACCGGACGTGCACAAGAAAGTGCACTTGGCCGTGTCAGTTGGCCGGTCGACCGAGCGGTCGACCGACTGAAAGCAACCACTCTCGGGTTGCTCCGGTCGACCGGCCGGTCGACCGGCCAGAGAGCCGTTGCTCTCTGGTTCAGGGCCCGTCGACCGGGCGGTCTACCGGAAGCAGCAACGGTCAAAATTCGACCGTTAGCCGGTCGACCGGCCGGTCGACCGGATGGTCAAAACTGGCCATATTTGCTGCCAACGGCTACTTTTTTAAGAGGCTATAAAAACCCCATTTGAGAGAGGTTTTCTCTAAGAATTTTTGAGTCAAAATTTTCTGAGCTTTCTCTAGTGTTTATACAAGTTTTTGAAAAGAGTTTCTTAGTGCTAAAAGATCAATCTTCATTGTTTTAAAAGTGTTTTGTTATTTCAAAGAAAATAGTCTTTTGGGAATTGTTTTTGATCTAAAATTCTATATCTTTTTGGAGGTTTCCAAGTGATTTTCTTTGTTAAAAACACTTTGTTTTCCACACTTGAGCTTATCATTCTATCCTCTCTATAGGATCCTTGTTTTTGTGAAAAGAAATTGGTTTGTGGTCTTTTGATCACCAAGTTGTAAACCCTTATCATTGCTTGATTTGTGCCTTTCCCTCTTTGTGTAAAGGAGGTTGTGCAATTGGGTTGTATCCCTCAAGTGTGAGGTGATCCTTATTTGGCTTTGTGCTTATCCCTCAAGTTGTGAGGTGATTGATATTGGTGGCTTTGTGCCTTAGCCTCTAGTGAGAGGTTGTGTTTGTAAAGAGAGGAGTTGTGTACTCCCGGTTGTAGTTGCCCCAAATTCTCGGTGGAGGTTCCCTGTGTGGGAGTCCTGTGTGGACAAGTTAGTGGATTCGAAATCCTTCTGGGTGAAGGCGGGGACGTAGAGCAGGGTGCTCGAACCTCGAAACAAATGTTGTTGTTTGCTTTTGATCCATTAACTCTTACTCTCTCTATTACTTTGTGCATTGATTCATATTGCTATATCATAATACATGCTTGTGTGTGTGTGTGCCTTACTTGTGCTTAACCATGAGAGCTTCATATAGCGCCT
>JAVJIF010019189.1:0-67815 GCA_038442645.1 Agave tequilana
AAAATTTCCTTCTCTGAACAGGCCATCAAGCAACTCATTGTAAGTTCGAGTGTTTGGTGAGCATCCATAGTTTTTCATGTCATGTAATATGTTCACTGCCCGACCTACTCTTCGGGGAATCACACAATCCTTTGATAAGTGTGTTAAATGTCACAGTGTTTGGTGCACAGTTTTCTGACACCATATTACTTATAAGACTCTGAGCATTATCAAACATAGAATTCCTGCAAAAGACATCCACCATGCAAGTATATGCAACTACGTTAGGCTTACAACCATTACTCATCATCCTGTTCCACATCAATATGGCACTTTCAAAGTCTCCTCCTTTTGAAAAGCCATCAATAAGAGTACTGTAGGTTTTTAACATTCGGAGGACAATTGTTTGCTTCCATTCCATCAAAGACAACGAGTGCTTTCTTCAATTTCCCGTTATAGCAAAGACGTGGATAAGAAATTATATGCAATGACATTAGGCATGCAACCTTCTTGAATCATTGATCCCAAACATCAAGAGCTTCAGGTACTCTACTCTCCTCCAAGAATCCTTTCATCAGTGAAGAAAACGTGAGGATATTAGGACTACAACCTCTTATAATCATTTGACTGAAAACAGCGAGAGAGAGCTTTACATCCCCCATGTTACATAATGCATTAATTATGTTGTGTAGGTAATCACATTGGGCCTTATTCCCTTATCCATCATTCCATCTACTAAGCCGAAAACCTCTTTCATTCTCAGTTCTCCACATAAGCCATTTATCAGAGCATTATAGGTTGGAACAGTAGGTTTAATTTTCATTACAAGCTCACTGGCTTCCTTCAACTTCCCAGCCCGACAAAGACTAGAAACTATCGTGGTGTAGCTCACCGAATCAGGATTATGGCCTTTACTTCCCATCTCCAGAAGAAGTTTACAAGCAGCATCGATCCGATCATTCTGGCACAGCGCCTTGATAAGTATATGTAAGTGAAGACATTGGGCTCCATCCCATCTTTCTTCATATTACTATAAATTGGACTTATCATATTAAACCTTTCTCCTTAAGCAATGCATCCAAAAGATGGTTGTAAATCTTCACCGTCGGCCTACAACCTAGATCCTGAATCCGGTAGAATGTTTTAAGGGCTTGTTCAGTAGACCCAGATCGAGCATAAGATTTTATGACGTCAATGATCACGTGTTCAGAACAAGGTATTCCTTCCATCTTCATCTGCTGCATTAGGTACTGAACAACATCCATCTCATCAACCTTGTGAGCTTTTCGATCATGGCGTGGTAAGTGAGTGGAGTGTGCTTAAAAGATTTCAAGTCGGTAACAAACTTGAAATATTGTAAGGCAGAAGGAATGCTCTTCTCGTGCCTTAGCCTTTTCCAAACATCAGCCTCTCTCAATGGGGGCCGTTCTGTTCTTGGCTGTGATCAGGGATCAAATTCAGGTTGAGGGTCATTAGCAAGGAAGGCTTTCGGGTCTTCAGCAATAGTTGGCATCTCTCTTTCAAAAACATGGCCAGAAACAACTAGCAAGAGGCGCTAGTTTCTTCCTGCTGCCTGATGCCACCAATATCCATCTCAAGAATCAACCTTTCAGAACTCAGTAGCCGAAGAAAGTCGAACCCAATGGACAGAATTTGCATAAGAAATAAAGGAAACTCTTTGAGCTAACATAGGTACTAATTCTTCAACAACACGCACCAATTTCAGAAACCGCCACAAACCCATATCATGAAAAGGACTAATTCGAATATTTAGGCCATCTCGAGTTCACAACACACCTAAACATTCAAAGCCACAGAAAGTGAATCAAGATCGCAGCTTTATGAACAAACAGGGGACAGTAGACAAACTAAGAAGCCCTAGATCACGTAATGAAGTTCAAAATTAGATAAATAAACAGATAATGATATGATCTCAGGTTGAATTGAATCATAATGAGAAGAGAATGAGAAGAAATGGGGAAGTGTTGAAAATAGAATCAAGTACCGGTAAAGAAAGTTTCGATTGGGAGTCGAGTTGGGCTTCAGCTCGATTGGAGATCTCGAGACTGGATTATGTGGTCTACACTTCGAAAGAAGAGATAGCGGAGCTCGCCGTTCATTTTAGACTCCACAAACCTTCAGCGGTAGAGAGCTAAGCGGCTGATTTTTTGGGAAAAGGAATCAAGCTTTGGGTTTGGACGGGTAAATTTCACAAAAACCCCCATGAGAATTAGAATCCGAAAAAAGAAAAAACTTATCTCTCCTTTTCTATTTTATTTTCAATTTAAAAAAGGAAAATTGAGTTAAAGAGCATCTCAGAATTTTATCAACACTGAAAAGTATAACATTGAGGGCCTGTTTGTTTCGTTGCAAAACGTTGCAAGTCGTAAGTCGTAAAATGAGAATGGAAAAAGTGAACTGTAGCAGAGAAAATATATTGTGTTTTACGGTGTTTGGTTGATAAAGTGAAGTGTAAATGGAAAAATATATTATGTTTTACGGTGTTTGGTTGATAAAGTGAAAGTGTAAATGGTAAAGTATATTGTGTTTTACGGCGTTTGGTTGGTAATGTAAAAGTGTAAGTGGAAAAGTTGACCACAAAATTAACTGTAGCAGTGATTTAAATATTATAAATACTATTTAATTAAATCTACTATTGCAAATTAAATTGTATTAATAAATTTGAGATAAAAAATTAATAATCTTAATATTTTATTTATAACAATAATATTAATAAAATATTAGTATAAATAGTAAAATATTACTAAAATATTAACTAAATAAATAATATAAATTTTAAAAAAATCTAAAGAACATTAATAAAATTTTAAGAGTACTAATAAAATATAAATATTAAAAATGTTACAACAATAATAAAATATAGTTATAATATTATAATATTTAAAATACTTGAAAATTATTATAATATAAATTTTATTATAATATTATTGTAATATTATAGAAATATAAAATTAATAAAGTAAAATATAATTATAATTTAATAATAAATTATCATTATAGTATTATTATACTGAATTATTATTACGATATTAACATAATAAAATATTAATATAATAATAAAATATATTATGATATTAATAAAGTAATTTTTATATTAAAAATAAATAATTAAATATATAGTAATTTTATATTAAGTTGCAAAACTTTTTGCATTTTGCAAACGTTTTGCAACTTACCAAACACGCCCTCAGGTATTCCATTTAACAGTGTTTAAGATAATTGAAATTTAAATTTTACTTGCACCAAGCTACTGATCAATTCTGAAAAAGAGAAAATTGAGTTAAAGAACATCTCAAAATTTTATCGAAACTAAAGATATATCAGTCAATTCAAACATTCTATTCAACAGTGTTTAAGATAACTTGAGTTCAAATTTTACTTGCACCACTACTGATCAATTCTAAAAAAGAAAAATTATATAAATCTTAAGATAAATTCTATCAGTTTCTTCTAATTCATGAAATTGAATCGCATATTTATATTAGAAAATGAGTAATCTAGATTAAATCACTGAACCTCTCTCTTTTTATACAAAATGAACTCACTCACGTAAATTGAATATTTCACTAAAATATGAGTTGTAACTTAAATTTTCATGTTCTCAATGAGAAATGATACTTTCAACAAATTTACACGAAATCAATACGAGGTCTGAAGTTGATGTAAATGCACTGAAATAAATGCCACAGTTTATTAAGCATTCACAAATTTTCACGACAACAACTAGCATAGAGTCAGAGCAAACAGACTGTATTTTCTAATCGCAGCATCCAGTTTTATAAAAGATGAAAAACAACACTTACTTTACGTCCACAAAGTGAAATTGTAGAGCTTTCCACAAAATAGAACAGAAACAACATGTGAAATTTGTAGTCTCTGAGCTAGCAAATTGTATCATAATAAATTCATACCGTTGCAACTTCTTTAGGAGTCGGCCTAAAAACTCTAACGCTGACCCTCCTGGGGTAAAGTGATAGCAATTAAAAACTTTTTTTTTTAGAATATAGGAAAATTATCTAAATGTAACTGGATTTATTGCAATACAAGCAAATTTGAAGGGATCACTAACAAAATAAAATTGCATTCCTCGTGTTAGAGAGAAAAACTTTGCTTCAAGTTTATGAAAGAATTTTTGAGGTATTTCATTAAATACTTATAATAGAACCGCCAGCGGTCCTTTTGCCTCATGATTTTTTTCTGAAAAATTTTTACGAAAAAAATCTTTCGTTATCATTTGAAGGGACAGGGGCGGGTGGACTGACTTTTCTGGAACGCACGCTTACTTGCGGTAGTCATGACACCATAACAAGAAAAAGAAAAAAAAAATAATAATATTGATGGCGCCAGTTATTTATAACCAATAATAAAAAAAAAAAAAGGGGAAAATCTAGTGATGAACCGACAGTGGTATTTCCGTAAATATGAACCCCGGCAACCCCCCACCCACTCTTCGCTCCAGTTACTCGATCTCCATCATCCCCACAGCAGGAGCAATTCACTCAGCACCCACGAAACCACCCGCTAAAAGATCAGCGGGGCCCGCGGAAGGGCAGCTGGGTGCAGCTGATCTCCAGCGCCCCTCCGCCCGTCACCTACTCACCTTAAAATGCAAACGATACGCTTCATTAAATTCCCTGTGCTAATTTCGAGCGGGTGAAATTTTTTCTGGATTGGGAGCTGTGGTTCGCTCTCTCTCTCTCTCTCTAGATCTCACAACGCGACGCCATTTTCTCTATCTTTTCTCTACATTTGTTTGATGATTTCTCATCAGATCTGATCCAATTTAGCTCGAGCGGTCGTCGATGGCGATCTCAGGACCGATCACCCCCGGCCAGGTACCTGAATCCTCTCGCTATCTTGAGAAATTTGATGCGATTTTTCTTGGATCTGCAATGCTTTCGGTTTGATTGGGGAGGAGAGCTAGCTGAGGTTTATGGAGGTTTACGAAGTGAAGTGGTGTTCGATTTCTTGTATTAGACGAGGGATTGGATGAGTCAGTGAGTTGCTTGGTGATTTTGCACCACATTGTTTGATAGAGAGAAAATGGTGGTAGTGATTAGTGAGGTTTATAGGGTTTATGAGGTCAGGATGTGATTTAGTGCCATTTGTTTCAAGAACAATTAGTAATATTCTAGTTCTTTTAGTGATTCGTGATAAAAATGATGTTTGCTATAAGTATCTGAGCGGAAGAATTTCCATGAGGAATTTTCTTAGGTGCTATTTTGAATTCTTTCTGAAGTGCATCCGAGGACTGTCTTTGTTGGAATTTGTAGTACATTGAAGCACTTTATATGTGAATTTATTGCAGGTGTCATTTGTTCTTGGATTCATCCCCTTATTAGCAGCATGGGCATACTCTGAGCTGTTGGAATACCGGAAAAATGCAGCTACTTTGAAAAGGTGAGCTATATTCTCTGTAAGAGATACACTTGATGCTAGTCCTCTGCCAGTTGTTTCTTTTCTTCATACTAGATTATTGACACGTGCAATGCATGTGTTAAGAAGAATAATCAATATCTTGATAAAAAAAATATTTAAATGAAATTAAGATGTTAAATACTTAATGTATTATCAAAATACAATTATCTAATTCATTAATTGAGTGGTCGCACATTTAGTTAAGTAAAATTTCTTTTGAATGATATGATAAATGTGGCATGAAAACAATTGAAAGTTATCAAAAAGATGGATCATAATAATAATATTTAATAAGAAAATAATATAAAGTATGGTGTTTGCTATAAAGTAACGTTTTAATATTTTTAACTTTTTATTTGTTGAAATATGTAGAGAAAAACATGAGAGCGGACCGTGAGGAAACTATTAGGGAGTTAAGAGCTTACATTATAATAGTCGATTTCTTGCTGCATCGAACTTCTAGTTGCTTGTTAGCATATTTCTTGTTTCTTCTCAATTCAGCAAGTGAATGGCTCACTTGGATAAACAATTTACTTGTGTCAATTTTAATTCATATGACACATTATTCGTTATTAATTTACTTTATTGTTTGAAAGGAGAGCCATAATTGGCCATGATTGTTGGCCTACAGAGAACGTTGTTTTCCTTGAATGTAGCTAACCATTCTAGATATAATATAATTCAACGAGATAAAATTATTTTTTCGGAAGAAGGAAAATGGAGTTTACAATTCTAAAATTGATTGAAGGAGCTGTTCATTTTCATAGTTAACAAAAGAACAGTGCACACTTTAATCTTTTTTCTTATATTTATTGGATTTGACATACAAATATTTATTTTCCTTTTCTATTTCTCATTGGATGTATGGCATGATAGTTAAGTATTTGATGGATAACCCAGATGTTTATGTACAGTTGCTTATTATGGCTCATTAGGCTGTATACTTGCGTTATTTATTTGACCAAATCAAGCAAGGCATTAACTGAGGAAGTCCAAGTTGGAACTGGTCTAGATCAGCCATATAAGGATGTAGAGTTGTGTGTCTGATCATCCCAACCTTGCCGAGCAAAAAACCGAATCATTTTTTTGTTCTCCTCTCCCTCGCTTTTAAGGTGGCTCACATGTCGCTTCAATGTTGGTGCAATGCAGTGGTGTGCGTGCTTGTCCCTTGTGTATGGAGACAGATAGGAGTTGGTGGGTAAGCAAAGAATTTTGTCAAGAATCTTTTGGGAGAAAAAGAATATGGAACTCTTTCCATCATAATCATCCAAGGAATGCAACATATGGGTGTCTAAGTGCTAGTAGATTCAATGAATCTTGTCTGTGGAGTGCATGCTTGTGATCGAGAGTGTCATATATCCAAGGGATGCAAACTTTGCATTAGATGTGAAAATTTAGTATTCTCAGTGTTTTAAATTGTGGTTTGCGACATTATGTGGTAGCTCAAACTGCCTACGAAATATCTAGTTGATGCTATGCCTTTGTGTTTGATGCATGGCAGTTATGCTTGAAGGTGGAAAGGGGAACAACTGAAGAAGTAAAATAGAGGGAGAAAGAAGAGGAAGAGGGAGAAGATCAGTAAAGGAAGGGGCGAGGAAATCTTGATCACTATGTAGTTAGAAAGTTGGTTACGTCCGTCAGATTGGGCTTGGTTAAATTTTGTTAAACCTGGTCTGACCCATTTAACTTAATTACCCAACCTTGATTCGTAACACCTCTGGGTGCTTGTGTGTGCATATGCGCCCCTTAATTCAATTGTAGTTGTGACAATGAACATCAGCAACAATGTCGGCAAGCAAATTCCGCACTCTCCCGCCCCTTAAGTCCTCTTCCGTTTTTCTTTTCCTTCTAAGCCCAGAGACACCAGCACTGCATATGCTCCTTGACACATAATGGGGGCCCCATAAAGCTATTTTATTGGCCACAGGCTGCATTCATTTATTCTGCATTGTTAACGTTTTCCTTGGCAGGGTGTATTCCATGGTTCTATACACATGCAAAGAATGTCATGGTTCTTGTCATTAACAAAGAAAATGGGCATGGAATGCATCATTTTACACTTGTTTGAATGTTTTAAAAATATATAAAGAACATCTAGAGAGGGAAGACTGAAGGAAGCTAATGATCAAGTCACGACAGGGTATATTTCCATGGTTCAATACACATGCAAAACAATGTCATGGTTCTTGTCATTAACAATGAAAATGGGCATGGAATGCATCCTTTTACTCTTGTTTAAATGTTTTAAAAATTTATAGAGAACATCCATAGAGGGAAGACTGAAGGAAGCTAATGATCAAGTCACGATACAAGTTGCATAGATGTGAAGTTGTTGTACTTGTAGGGGGAGGAAGTCGTCGAAGAGTCGACGAAGAAGAAGATCCAGAAATCAGCAGCAGCAGTAGCCCGGTCGACCGGCCCGGTCGACCGTCGGCAGAAGCAACAGCGCGGTCGACCGGTCCGGTCGACCGACGTGCACGCAGACATGCACAAGTAGCAGTCGACCGGCCCGGTCGACCGTAGGAGGAGATCGGTTGACCGGGCGGTCGACCGACTGAAGTGACCTAACTTTTGGTTGGGAACGGTCGACCGGCCGGTCGGGTCTGCTTGTTTCGGGAAGGGTTATTTTGAACCCTATTTAAGGGCTGTTTGGATTTCTAGGGTTTAGTATCTCTGAGAGAGGGTTTGAGAGCAATTGTGGAGGAGAGTAGAGCAGAGGCAGAACTTTCCCGATCCCCATTGCTGTAAGTGTATTAATTTGCTGAAATCAATAAAAACCCTCCCCCTTTCTTGCCCCGAGGACGTAGGCAATAAGGCCGAACCTCGTTAAATCTTTGTTTTGTGCTTTTCTCTGTGATTTGGTGTTTGTGCTGTTTGGTAGTACTGTTCTTTGTACATTGGAGATCTAGGGTTCCTCTGTGGGGTTGTTGTGGGCGCATAACAAGTGGTATCAGAGCCAGGTTGCGCTTGGGATTTTTCTGGCGATTCGGAGGGCATCAGGAGCTGATTCGGTGGAGATCTTGTGTCGATCTCAGATCAGCGGTAGTCTTGTTCGTGGGATCGTTTGTCAATCTCAGAACAACGCAAGGAGTGCTCAGGGAATCATTGGTGGAGTAGATCTGGTCAGAAACTCGTTCTAGGATTTCGGGAAGAAGGTAAAAATCTGATTTTTATCGAAGTTGTGTATCTATCTCCAGTTTAGTTTCCGCATACATAGAGGTTTCAGTTAGATAAATGGCAGAAGAAAGTACATCGGTTAAGACTATGGATCCTCATCCGAGGATAGACATGGTGAAGTTTAACGGCACAAATAATTTTGGGATGTGGAGGTGTGAGGTTATGAATGCCCTGAATGCATCGAACCTCGAGGACACTCTACTTCTAGAGAAAAGGCGAGGAAAAACCACTGAAGAAGAGTGGGAGAAGATGAACAGGTCTGCGTGTGGGTTGATTAGGTCGTGTCTAACACAAGACATCAAATATCTTGTGGTACACGAGACATCTGCTAGGCAGTTGTGAGAGACCCTTGAGAAGAAATATCTGACCAAGAGTGTGGAATCGCGATTGCAGCTAAAGAGCAAGCTGTATGGGTTTCAGATGAAGAAGGGGTGCTCCGTGAATGAACACATCAACCGCTACACGAAGCTTCTTACAGATTTGGTGAACGTGGATGTCAAGGTAGATGAGGAAGACAAGGCTGTAATCCTCCTGAACTCACTCCCAGCGGAGGAGTATGAGACATTCACATTAACCTTTATAAATGGTAGACACTCTGGACTATCATGAGGTGTCGTCTGCATTGGCAAACTATGAGACGAGGAGAAAGGAGAGACATCCTTCTCAGTCAAGCTCGTCGGCAGAGGCGCTAGCAGTAAGAAGCAGGGGTTCATCTAGGAAGGGCAGTGAAGAAAGAGGAAGATCAAAGTCCAGGTCGGGCTATAGGGATCTGAGGAAGAACCAGTGTGCCTTCTGCAGAGAAATAGGACACTGGAAAGTGGACTGTCCGAAGTTCAAAGGGAAGAAGAAGGAGTCGAAGGCTGAAGCAAATCTTGCAAAGGTGACGAATACTCAGAGGAGTAATTCACAGGCAGATGGATCAGATTCGGACTCGTCAGTTCTCATTTTCAGTCATTACTCCCATCGTTGGTCACTCATGGGAAGATGAGTGGATTTTGGATACAGGTATAACACACCATGCGTGCCCTAATCGGGGTTGGTTTCTAGCTTTGAGAAGCTGGAGGGGTGTTCAGTCGTTATGGGCGATGATCATCCGTGTGTCATGGAGGGTGTAGGTACAATCTGAATCAGGATGTTTGATGGGATGGTAAGGGAGCTGAAGGGAGTGAGGTATGTACCTCAGTTGAAGAGAAATCTCATTTCCGTTGGAGCTTTGGAAGCATCGGGCATGGTGATATCTGTTCGAGATGGCGATCTCAGGATGATCAAGGGCTCGATGGTGGTGATGAAGGGCGTCTGCCGAGACAATCTCTACTACTTGAAGGGTAGTACGATTACAGATCAGATGGAGACTTCCAGTTCCTCAGATGATGGTGGCCCGGAGGTCTGGCAGGGAAAGGTCGGACAGGAAGGAGAAAAATCTTTGCGAGCTCCTACAAAGATGGAATCGTTGGAAGGTGCTGCTACCTACGAGTTGGAAGGTGAACATAGCGTTCTGGACAAGAAGAAGGTGAAATTCAGCACCAGTGTTCACCGCAATGAAGGTCTTCTTGAGTGTGTTCACGTGAGCATTTGGGGACCTGCTAAGAAGGCATCGCTTGGAGGTCACAGGTACTTTGTCTCTTTCATTGATAGTGTATCTAGGCATTGTTGGATATATCCTATGAGACAAAGTAGTGAAGCCCTAGATATATTGGTTAAGTGGAAAGGAAGAATGGAGAGGCAGATAGGTAGGAAGATTAAGGAGCTGAAGATTGGTAATATTGGAAAGGACATGTACCAATTCCTACGATTTGGCCAGAACACCGGAATTGTTACTCACTTCACAACAGGTACAGATGAGTTGGCTAAGGAAGTAATCCGTTCCTTGCTGGAGGAGGTTCGGAAGTTGTTGTCTAATGCAAGATTGGACAAGTCGTTTTGGGCTGAGGCGACTGTGTATGCTAGCCATCTCATGAATAGATCGACTGCGATAGGAGGGAAAGTTCCATTGGAAATTTGGTCCAGGAAAGCTGCTCAAGATCATTGTTTGCTGCGGGAATTTGGAAGTCCGACCTATTTCAGTGCCAAGAATGACAAGGTGAATCCGCGAGCAAAGAGGTTTGTCCTTTTGGGCATCAAGAGGACCAGCTACAGGTTGTGGTACCCCGAAGACAAGAAGATCGTGATGAGCAGGAATGTCACATTTGGAGAGACTTCAGTGTTGAAGTCCACCGTCTCTCAGCAGGTGGAAAGGACGGAGACCAAGGAAGTATCGCAGCGGGTGGAGGTTGATGCTACTCCACCATCTCCAGTTGGTTCGGCATTAGAGGAGACTTCACCGGATGTGACACCGGGTGGAGATCGTGAAACCAAGGGTGATGCTGAACAGGTTGAAGACATTGCTAAGGATGTCGAGGTGTTTGCAGTTACTGGAACCAAGGTGAAACCACGCTCGTGGTTAAAGAAGCATGAATCTCAAGCTTGTGATCGCGACAAGCTCAAGTTGAAGGCCGTTGTTCTCCATGATGGTCGGGAAGAGGTTCATATGACTCAGTCTGATAGGTTCACTGCTGCAAATACAGGTACCAGTATTTGAGCTTGATGAAGCTCATTTAAATGAACTACGGTTGGCTTGATCCTTTGGGTAAGGTATGTAGGCAGCCGTAAAGGCGCAGCCAGTTGGTGATGCAACCCGTATGAAGCTATTTGGGTTCTCGAGAAGCTGTTTGGAACTTCACGCAGAGGTGAAGAGTTGTGGCCGATGGAACTTCACGTAGAGGTGGAGAGGCTTCACGTAGAGGTGAAGTGTTGTGGCCAGTTGGACTTCACGTAGAGGTGAGGTGTTGTGATCTCGTGTCATGGTCGGGCGCACGTACTCCAGGCGCCGCCGGGCCCGTGACGTGCGCCGCGACGCGGAACGCGCGGAGCGCGCGAGGGCCACGCACGAGGACGCGCTGGGCGCGATCACCTGCAGTGGCTAAAGATAGAAAATAGGAATAGCTTTCTATTATTAGTTCCTAATTTAGTGGAGTAGTTAAGATAGGAATAAACCTTCTATTATTAGTTCCTAAATTAGTGGAGTAGTTAAGATAGGAATAAACCTTGCAGTGGCTAAAGATGGAAAATAGGAATAGCTTTCTATTATTAGTTCCTAATTTAGTGGAGTAGTTAAGATAGGAATAAACCTTCTATTATTAGTTCCTAAATTAGTGGAGTAGTTAAGATAGGAATAAACCTTCTATTATTAGTTCCTAAATTAGTGGAGCTTGTTGCTCCGGTTGGTTGAAGCCGCTGGCTATATATTCATGTAACAAACATTTCGTAAAAGCAAGCAAGTTGTTTCCATCTAATCTCTCCTCTTCGTTCTCCAAACAAAGCCTGCGACTGAGGGATATAACCTCGCCGGAGAAGACGGATCGCGACTACAAACTGCGTAGTCGAGGTCCAGCTGTCCGAGGGTTCAACGCCCTTGACAACCTGGTATCAGATTCCAGGCGTTCTGCGTCGTCTTCCGCGCCACCTCCGCAACCCACCACCGCCTCGGTTACTTCAACCATGTCGGAGCCGACCACTACTGATCTGGCCAAGCTGATCGCGTCCCTGACCTCGACTGTGACGAACCTCCAGACGACCGTGACCGCGCTACAGAAGGAGACGTCCTCCCCTTCGTCGAACACCGGCGGGGGCCACGACGGTCGGCACCACAACGATCGGCCTCCGCGGTTCCAGAAGATGGATTTTCCCTGCTACGACGGCAAGTCCGATCCATTGATCTTCATCAACCGCTGTGAATCGTATTTTCACCAGCAGCGGATCATGGAGGAAGAAAAGGTCTGGATGGCCTCCTATAATCTGGAGGACGGGGCGCAGCTGTGGTACATCCAGGTCCAAACGGACGAAGGCACCCCGTCGTGGCGCCGATTCAAAGAGCTGATCAATCTGCGCTACGGTCCTCCTCTTCGATCGGCCCCCCTCTTCGAATTAGCAGATTGTCGCCGCACCGGCACAGTCGAGGAGTATCAAGACCGCTTCCAGGCACTTCTTCCCCGTGCTGGGAGCCTCGACGAGGCGCAACGGGTCCAGCTTTTCACCGGCGGGCTCCTTCCCCCGCTCAGCCTCGACGTGCGGGTCCACAATCCGCAGTCCCTAGCGGCGGCCATGAGCCTGGCGCGCCAACTGGAGCTCCGGGAGCAGTACGCGCCGGCGCCCGCCAAGGCTGCGCCCCGTGGCCTTCTGCCGGCCCCCCCGCCGCGCCTCGCCCTCCCTGCGCCCCCAGCCGACAAGGCGGCTACACCCACAGTCACGGTGGACGGGCAGCCGGTAAAGCGCCTGTCGCGCCCGGAGCAGGAGGAGCGCCGCCGGCAGGGCCTGTGCTTCAACTGCAACGAGAAATTTACGCGTGGGCACAACCGCGTCTGCAGGCGGCTCTTCTACATCGACGGCTTCGAGATCGCCGATGACGTCGCAGCCGCTGACGGGCCGGACACGGAGGCCCCGGTCTTTTCCCTCCACGCGGTCGCTGGGGTGCCCGTCAGCAACACGGTCCAACTCCAGGTGCTCCTGGGCGCTGCTACCTTCGTCGCGCTCGTTGACACGGGGTCGACCCACAGCTTCATCGGAGAGGCGGCCGCACGGCTCACGAGCTTGCACATCGAGCCGCACCCACGGCTCACGGCGACAGTGGCCAACGGCGAACGCGTCCCCTGCCCCGGCGTCCTCCGCCAGGCCCCAGTCATCATCGACGGCATGGAGTTCCGCGTCGATCTCTACGTGATGCCCCTAGCCGGGTACGACGTGGTTCTCGGCACGCACTGGATGGCCACCCTGGGGCCCATCGTCTGGGATCTCGCAGCCCGGACCATGGCGTTCCAGCAGGAGGGCCGCGACATTTGCTGGCGCGGCGTGGCACCACCGTCTCCGCCAGGAGTACATGCCGTCGTGTCCACCGACTCCCTCCTCGACGGGCTGCTCGGCTACTTCACCGACGTCTTCGCCGAGCCAACCGGCCTGCCCCCGGCGCGCGCCCGTGACCACCGCATCATCCTCAAGCCCGATGCCCCTCCGGTGGCTGTGCGACCGTACAGGTACCCTGCAGCGCACAAGGACGAACTTGAGCGTCAATGCGCCGCCATGATCGAGCAGGGCATCGTCCGCCGCAGCGACTCCGCGTTCTCCTCCCCGGTCCTCCTCGTCAAGAAGCCGGATGGGTCGTGGCGGTTCTGCGTCGACTACCGCGCGCTGAACGCGCTCACGGTCAAGGACGCGTTCCCGATCCCGGTCGTCGATGAGCTGCTTGATGAACTCCACGGCGCCAGGTTCTTCACCAAGCTCGACTTGCGCTCCGGGTACCATCAGGTGCGCATGAGGAGGGAGGACATCCACAAGACGGCGTTCCGTACCCACGACGGCCTGTACGAGTTCCTGGTTATGCCGTTCGGCCTGTGCAACGCCCCGACAACTTTCCAGGCGCTAATGAACGGGGTACTCCGCCCCTTCCTTCCCCGCTTTGTGCTCGTTTTCTTTGACGATATATTGATATACAGCAAGTCTTGGGCGGATCATCTTCGTCATCTCCGCGCGGTCCTCACCGAGCTTCGCCGGCACATCCTCTTCGTCAAGCGCTCCAAGTGCGCATTCGGGGTCTCCTCCGTCGCCTACCTCGGCCACATTATCTCGGAGGCAGGCGTCGCCATGGACCCGGCAAAGGTGCAGGCCATTCACGACTGGCCGGTACCTCGCTCGGCGCGGGCGGTGCGCGGGTTCCTTGGCTTGACGGGCTACTACCGCAAGTTCATCCACAACTACGGCTCCATCACGGCACCGCTGACCATTCTTCTTAAGAAGGATGGCTTCTCCTGGGGGGAGGAGGCAGCCGCGGCCTTTGCCGCGCTCAAGGCCGCGGTCACCACGGCTCCCGTCCTAGCCATGCCGGACTTCACCACGACCTTCGTCGTCGAGTGTGACGCCTCGTCCCATGGGTTTGGGGCGGTGCTCATTCAAGGCGGACACCCGATCGCCTTCTTCAGCCGCCCCGTGGCACCCCGCCACCGCGCCCTCGCTGCATATGAGCGCGAGCTCATCGGCTTGGTCCAGGCTGTCCGCCACTGGAGGCCGTACCTTTGGGGTCGCCGCTTCCTTGTCAAGACGGACCATTACAGCTTGAAGTACCTGCTGGACCAGCGCTTGGCCACCATCCCGCAACACCACTGGGTGGGGAAGCTGCTAGGCTTCGACTTCTCCGTCGAATACAAGCCAGGTGCGACGAACGCCGTGGCCAACGCGCTGTCCCGGCGTGACACAGAGGAGGGGGAGCTCCTCGCACTCTCAGCATCGCGCTTCGACTTCATTGACCGTCTCCGCCAAGTGCAGCTTTCAGACCCGGCCCTCGTCGCCCTGCGTGGGGACATCGACACCGGCGCACGCCAGGTGCCCTGGTCGGTCGTGGACGGCATGGTCCAGTTCGCCGGGCGCATCTACATCCCGCCGACCTCTACCTTGGTCCAGGAGATCATGGTGGCGGTGCACGAGGACGGCCACGAAGGGGTTCAGCGCACGCTGCACTGTCTGCGGCGCGACTTCCATTTTCCTAACATGAAGCAGCTCGTGCAGGACTTGGTGCGCACGTGTGACGTCTGTCAGCGATACAAGTCCGAACACTTGCATCCGGCTGGCCTCTTACTCCCTCTCCCGGTGCCTCAGGGCGTGTGGACTGATGTCGCCCTCGACTTCGTGGAAGCGCTTCCCCGCGTCCGTGGCAAGTCTGTTATACTAACTGTGGTGGACAGGTTCAGCAAGTATTGCCATTTCATACCACTGGCGCACCCGTACTCCGCCGAGTCTGTCGCTCAAGCCTTCTTCACCGACATCGTTCGACTACACGGCGTACCTCACTCCATGGTGTCGGACAGGGACCCGGTCTTCACGTCGACATTCTGGCGCGAACTCATGCGCCTGATGGGCACCAAGCGGCACATGACGACGGCGTTCCACCCCCAATCGGATGGGCAATCAGAGGCGGCCAACCGCGTCATCATCATGTACTTGCGGTGCATCACCGGGGACAGGCCACGCCAATGGCTACGCTGGCTTCCCTGGGCGGAGTTCCTTTTCAACACCGCCTACCAGACGTCGCTGCGGGACACGCCTTTCCGCGTCGTCTACGGGCGCGATCCGCCGTTCATCCGGTCGTATGAGCCGGGGGAAACGAGGGTGGCTGCGGTCGCTAAGAACATGGAGGAGCGCGAGGAGTTCCTGGCTGACGTCCGCTACCGACTGGAGCAAGCTCAAGCGACGCAGAAGCTGCATTACGACAAGGTGCACCGCCACGTCGTGTACCAGGTGGGAGACTGGGCGCTCCTTCGCCTTCGACATCGCGCGGCTGCTTCGCTTCCCCAGACTGTCACTGGCAAGCTCAAGCCGCGTTTCTTTGGGCCGTACCGCGTCACCGAGCTCATCAATAAAGTCGCCGTCCGCCTTGCCTTGCCGCCCCGCGCCCGCATCCACGACGTGTTTCACGTGGGGCTGCTCAAGAAGTTCCAGGGGACACCTCCGGCTGATCCACCGCCTCTGCCGCCCTTGCATCATGGCGCGGTTGCTCCTGAGCCCGAACGCGCTGTGCGTTTCCGCTTGGCCCGCGGGGTACACCAGGTTCTTGTGCAGTGGAAGGGCGAGTCGGCAGCTTCCGCAACCTGGGAGGACGTCGAGCCATTCCGCGCCAAGTATCCGGATTTCCAGCTCGAGGACGAGCTGGTCCTGGACGGGGGGAGAGATGTCATGGTCGGGCGCACGTACTCCAGGCGCCGCCGGGCCCGTGACGTGCGCCGCGACGCGGAACGCGCGGAGCGCGCGAAGGCCACGCACGAGGACGCGCTGGGCGCGATCACCTGCAGTGGCTAAAGATGGAAAATAGGAATAGCTTTCTATTATTAGTTCCTAATTTAGTGGAGTAGTTAAGATAGGAATAAACCTTCTATTATTAGTTCCTAAATTAGTGGAGTAGTTAAGATAGGAATAAACCTTGCAGTGGCTAAAGATGGAAAATAGGAATAGCTTTCTATTATTAGTTCCTAATTTAGTAGAGTAGTTAAGATAGGAATAAACCTTCTATTATTAGTTCCTAAATTAGTGGAGCTTGTTGCTCCGGTTGGTTTGAAGCCGCTGGCTATATATTCATGTAACAGACATTTCGTAAAAGCAAGCAAGTTGTTTCCATCTAATCTCTCCTCTTCGTTCTCCAAACAAAGCCTGCGACTGAGGATATAACCTCGCCGGAGAAGACGGATCGCGACTACGAACTGCGTAGTCGAGGTCCAGCTGTCCGAGGGTTCAACGCCCTTGACATCTCGATGAACAGGTTGATCTTCCGGTGAGAAGATGTTGAGCTTGCATAAGGAGTGGTGTGTATCCAGTTGAAGCCGATGATGTTTGGTGTGCTCTACGCAGACTTGGTTGGACCGTCAGTGGAAGACAGGTAGACTAGATAGAGCTAGTCAGTTGGAGAGTCAGTGTTGGCTCATGAGGAGTCTTCGTGAGGTCGTGAAGTTGCGGAGGAGGAGCCACGGTATGGTGATCGGCATGTATGAAAGTTCTCCTAAGGCAAAGTGCAGGGAAGGCATGTGCGATGCTTTCCAGTGAATAGCTGAGCTACGGATTCCAAGCCGAGATCGTGTGTCGATTTCGTCCGGTGCGCGCAAGCCGAGATCGTGTGTCGATTTCGCCGAGATCGTGTGTCAATTTCGCCAGGTGATAGACTAAGGTACGTTGGAGATCGGCTCAGATTTGAAAAAATCTTCACCGAGGTGGAGAATTGTAGGGGAGGAAGTCGTCGAAGAGTCGACGAAGAAGAAGATCCAGAAATCAGCAGCAGCAGTAGCACGGTCGACCGGCCCGATCGACCGTCGGCAGAAGCAGCAGCGCGGTCGACCGGTCCGGTCGACCGACGTGCACGCAGACATGCACAGGTAGCGGTCGACCGGCCCGGTCGACCGCAGGAGGAGATCGGTCGACCGGGCGGTCGACCGACTGAAGTGACCCAACTCTCGGTTGGGAACGATCGACCGGCCCGGTCGACCGGTGCATAGGGTCGGTCGACCGACAATCAGGTCTGCCTGTTTCGGGAAGGGTTATTTTGAACCCTATTTAAGGGCTGTTTGGATTTCTAGGGTTTAGTTACTTTAGTATCTCTGAGAGAGGGTTTGAGAGCAATTGTGGAGGAGAGTAGAGCAGAGGCAGAACTTTCCCGATCCCCATTGCTGTAAGTGTATTGATTTGCTGAAATCAATAAAAACCCTCCCCCTTTCTTGCCCCGAGGACGTAGGCAACAAGGTCGAACCTCGTTAAATCTTTGTTTTGTGCTTTTCTCTGTGATTTGGTGTTTGTGCTGTTTGGTAGTACTGTTCTTTGTGCATTGGAGATCTAGTGTTCCTCTGTGGGGTTGTTGTGGGTGCACAACAGTACTTAGTTTGCAAAATAGTTCTGTGCCATGTATATGGAGATGTGGAGCTGCTTCAAACTGTGAGCTTTGTTAGCCCAAAGGCCTATCACCCTAGTTTTGATGATGATCAACTCATGAAGTTATGATTACTAATGATCTTGTGTTTAATTAGTGACAGATTCATTATCAAGATCTTAGTAGGTGCATAGCTCAACAAAGGATAAAATGTCAAGATTTGGAGCTAGCACGGTGTGATCCAAGGAGCGTTTGGATCAAGCTTGGACCAAGTCAAGAAGATGAGAAGACTTCAAGGGAAGACTTCAAGATCAAGACTTGTGTCTAGGTTTGTTTTTATAAGATTTTGTTTTAGTTAAAATGTAAAGGATAGAATAGTTGGTGGATTGCTCAAGTTCATATCACACACACTCTTGATTTATATGTGTTTTCATAAAAGATTTTTAGTTCTAGAAAAATACCGTTTTGGTTTTTGGTGTTTCAAATATACATGTGTTTTTAACCAAAACCATTTTAGAACTCTCGGGTTTTCTCGGTCGACCGTTCTGCTGATCTGCTCGACATTCTTTTAGTTTTCTAGTCATAACTTTTGATTCTTATATTCAATTAACATGATTTAAATTGCATTTTAAAGATGACTTTCAGAGCTACATTTAATATTCAATAATCATTTTCTGATTTAAATGTTAAGAATGTCAAATATTGGGTTGAAGTCTGTTCTTGTTCTAAAAACAGTTTACAGTTTCTGATTTGATACCTTTTAGTATTTTATTGATAACTTTCAATTCTGAATTGATATTGATTTGATTTAAGTTGCATTAGAAAGAAGACTTCAATATCTACAACTTCATCCTATATTCTTATTCCCAAATTCGAACGTTTTAGACCTCAAAACTGTGCTCCAAGTTAACCCATTGCACAGAGGTCGGTCGACCGGGCGGGTCGACCGGAACCTAGGGCAGGTCGACCGCAAGGGTCGACCGACGTGCACAGAACCGTGCACGTCTGTCAGTTCAGTGGGCGGGTCGACCGGGCGGGTCGACCGAATGGCGGGTCGACCGGGCGGGTCGACCGGAACTGAGAGCAGTGCTCTCTGTTCTTCTGGGTCGACCGGGCGGGTCGACCGGAGGCTCCAATGGTCGGATTTTTGACCGTTACGGGTCGACCGGCCGGGTCGACCGGCAGGCCTGACAGACCCCAACGGCTATATTTTTCTGGCCTATAAATTTGGGGGTTTGGTCATTGTTTTTAGCCAAGATTTTGGAGACTCTTAGAGCCAGTTTTTCCCATTCATTCCAGAGGTTTTTCTCCACAAAATTAGAGCCAATACTTCCAATTAAAAGGAGAGTTTATCAAGAGTGTAAAAGAGATTTTCTTGATTTTTCACCAAAGATTCTTCCCTTGTTTTCTCACACAAACACTTGAGCATCCATTGATCTATTCATCTTATAGGAGTGTTGTAGTGAGTGCTTTTATTGGTGATCAAAGTGTTTAGATCACCAAGAAATCATTTCTTGTACTTTGAGGAGGCGGACGTGTGTGTCCGCGTTGTTTCGAGTTCGGGTGCGAACTCCGTTTTGAGGTGCGGCCTCGGCGAGCTTGTGGGGCTTGCGTGTGTACGGGACTAGGGAGTCCGAGGGCTTGTAGGTGTTGCGGCACCGAGGAGAGATCCATTGGGATCTTGCATAGTGGAAATCCTTCGTGTGTCGAAGGCGGGGATGTAGAGCAAGTGTGCTCGAACCTCGAAACATACCCTTGTGTTTGCGATTGCCATTTCTCTCTCTCTGTCTCTTTTATATCTTGCATGCTATTACTTGTCTTATCTTTACATGCTTGATATACATTGTGCTTCATAGATATATATACTTGCGTGGGATTGTTGACTAACACTTGTATTCAACCAAGAGAGCCAACGCGGCACCTCAACCCATTCAAGGGGAATCTAGAGGAGTTTGTCCAGAACCCTTCACGGGGAATTCAGCAACACTCTTTGGTTATACGTGGTGTTTAGTGTAAAAGATTTAAATAGGTCATAATTGTTTTAGCTTCCGCATTATTAGGCATTAAGTGACCATTAGATTAGCCATCACCTATTCACCCCCCCTCTAGGTGAACTTACAATTGGTATCAGAGCTTGGTACTCTGATTTGGATCTAACAACCTAGAGTTAAAGATCCTCATTTTAGGCTAATCACAATATTTGTACACACCCATGGACTTCATGTCACCACCCACCTTTGACATTCTTAACATCCAAATTTGGAAGGTTAAGATGTCTTTGTACCTCAAAGCCTTAGGTTTTCATGTGTATCTTGCCACTACTAATAAGGCTTATTGTTTAGATGGTAAGAATTTTGAGGCCAATACAAAAGCCCTAAATGCTTTAAAGTCAGCCCTAAATGATGATTATTTATCTAGGGTTTCTAACATTGATTCGGCTTTTGTAGTATGGAACATCATCACCTCCCTCGGCGAAAAAGATCTATACTATGCGGGGAGCGATTCGGACGTTGGAAGCAACACCTCCAACTTGTGCTATATGGTCCAAGGGGATAACCCCCTTGAGGTAACTACCGAATCCGAGGTAGATGAAAATGATATGCCATATGAAGAGCTTTCTACATTTTGTCAATTATTGCTTGAAAAATATGACATGATTCAGAAAGATAATAAAAATTTGAAAAGAAATTTGATTGCATGCTTAATGAAATGACTCATTTAGAAATAATATTGCATGCTTAGAAAGAGAAAAAGAAGATTTGAAAAATGAGAATGTTTCCCTCATGTCTAAATTAAATGATCTTTGTAAAGGAAACACTATTTTGAAAGATAAAATTATTTTGGTGGAAACTCAAAAGGAAATTGTTTTAAAGGAAAACAACACTTTGAAGAAGAAAATTTTTGAAAAAGAAAAAGTTTCTAAAAAGAAGAAAAATGATTCTATTTCTCACTACTCTTTACATGCTACCATTGATGATAGTGAGATTAAGAATTTGAAAAATAAAATTAATAGTTTGAGTTCAACTTTGAACTCTTGTGCATTCAACCATTCTAGATTGGAGTCTATGTTTGCAAAGAAACAAACTCCACCTTCTCATGCACATCATCATCATGCATATGCTTATGTTGCACGTCACGATCACAATCATACACATAAGCATCCTAAGGTGTACAAGTGTACACATTGTGGCCGCAAAGGCCATTTAGCAAAATTTTGTTATGACAAGTTGCATCATTTTAATTTTGCTAATAAAAATGTTTGGGTGCCTTACAACAGACTAACCCCCAAGGACCCAAGAAAAAATGGGTACCAAAATCTCCACCTTTTGCTTTTGATGTAGGTGAGGACTCTCACAAGACGTGAGAGGATTGGTGCCTTGGTAGTGGATGCACTTGGACATGATGGACATACTTTTGGGATGCATCACTATCAAGGAGTTTTGGTGGGACAACCACCATGTTAGGAGTTTTGGATTTGGTACAATCTCTAAACTCCTACCTTTTATGTTCATGCTAGTTCATTTATCATATTCATAGCATGTTCATATTTTTGTGTGCTTCATGTGGTATTTACATGCTTAGATGTAGAATGTGTCAAACTTGCATGTATACATATACAAATAGTGAATTACAATTGATTCATATATAATTGAACTTCATGCTCATTTGTATCCACTATATGCATATGTATAGACTAGTTTTGATGATTCTCTTTTATACATGTTTTGCCTTATTTTTATGCTTTACTTCATGTATATATATTCTTAATTCAAATCTAATAATATACATGTATACCCGTGAGTCTCTTGACTTCATGCAAACATCATTAATAGACTCTTTTAGATTTGGGATATGTATGTGTATTGTTAGGATTGGATTAATCATACATATACCATGAAGATTAGTGTTTTGATGAAAAATGATTTTTCGTGTTTTTGTTAAAATATGACTTATGATCTTTTTGAGCTTCATTGACTATTTTCATAAAAATGCTATTTACATGATCGTTTAACACTCACTTTTGTTAAAATCATTTTGAGCCTTATAGACTATGAGTGCTTAATTTTTGTGTATCTAGTTATGTTTTATGAAAAACATATGATTTGATGTTATTTGAAGGATCTTTAACTAGTTATTCAAAATCAATTTAAACTAGTTATCTATTCTTCTATTAATTTATAAGATTATCCACATGATCCTACTTTATTTCAATTATATGGATAAATTCTTTTGTGATCTAAAAGATTTGATTCTTCATGATTTGAATATTAGTTTATATGTTAGTTTTTGTCAACACTAGGATTTATACTTGTACATATCGTGGGTCACAAATAAATCTATTTATATTTGTGCTGGAATGCTTATTTGAACCCATGAAATGTGCTTGTATTGCTTGGTTTTGATGATGCATACATTTATAAACTTGTATTCCCACTTTTTGGATTTGATTTATGATCATGTGTTTTCATTTCATGTATATGTGTATTTTGCCAAACTTTAAGATATACATGTATACCTCTTGAGTCATTTGCCTTTCATACAAATCTATATATATGGACTCAATTGTGTTTTGGGATATGTGTGTATACTTCTTGTGTTGTCAAAACATACATATACCTTGAAATATAATTTTTTTTTTAAAAAAAAATTCTTTTGTGGTAGATTATACAATGAGATATACACTTGAACTTACCTTATGTCAATTGGTATCATTGGATCATTTCAATTGGTATCAATATGATTATTCTTTCTGTATATACTCATGTTTTGATTATATGTATGTATGCTTCAAATTCAAATCATATCAATTTCTATTGGTATTATCTTTTCATACATGTGATCTTTTGTGCTTTAAGAGAGTGAATAAATTGTTCTTAAAACACAATGTATATGCTAAGCTTAATTCAACTTTCAATTGGTAATTCTTAAAACTTATGCAATATGTTTTCAAAATTGATATCAAAATAAAAAAATTTTGATATCTCAAATGTGTATCTTGAGAAAAGTTCAAAAATTTATTTTGATAAAGAAATATTCAAATTTTTTGATTTGTATTGCCTATATGCAAGGAGAGCTTAACATCTCTCTTACATATAGATTCATGTTGAGTATATTATAAATTGAGGAGCTTGACAACTCTTCTTTATATGATATACGTGTGTAGGGGGAGCTTCTCATCTCCTCTTATGCATTACATAATATGTGTTATGTGAGTTAGGGCTTGTCATCCCTTCTTCATATAATGCATATGTGTAGGGAAGCTAACTTAGCGTCTTCCTCTTCATGAATGTATATCGCATATAACCCTTATTGATTGATTTGTATTACCCCTTCTTGATCTCTTTGCTTTTGACAAAAAGGGGGAGAAAAAATTGTTTGATTTGATTTTACTTTGAACCCCTTTGTTGATGATTGACAAAAGGGGGAGAAAGATTTTGAGTTTATATGCATGGTTGAATAAGATTTATGTTTATTGCAAATAGGAGAAAAAGAATTTGATATGTTTTATCTCCATACATTTGCATACATATTTATGAGCTTCATTGTCATATATTATTATTTATGTTTATGCATGAGTTAAGGGGGAGCTTCTTTGGAGCTTTACTTTAATCCATGCATATATAACTTCATGAGTTTTGTCATCATCAAAAAGGGGGAGATTGTTGGCCCAAAGGCCTATCACCCTAGTTTTGATGATGATCAACTCATGAAGTTATGATTACTAATGATCTTGTGTTTAATTAGTGACAGATTCATTATCAAGATCTTAGTAGGTGCATAGTTCAACAAAGGATAAATGTCAAGATTTGGAGCTAGCACGGTGTGATCCAAGGAGCGTTTGGATCAAGCTTGGACCAAGTCAAGAAGATGAGAAGACTTCAAGGGAAGACTTCAAGATCAAGACTTGTGTCTAGGTTTGTTTTTATAAGATTTTGTTTTAGTTAAAATGTAAAGGATAGAATAGTTGGTGGATTGCTCAAGTTCATATCACACACACTCTTGATTTATATGTGTTTTCATAAAAGATTTTTAGTTCTAGAAAAATACCGTTTTGGTTTTTGGTGTTTCAAATATACATGTGTTTTTAACCAAAACCATTTTAGAACTCTCGGGTTTTCTCGGTCGACCGTTCTGCTGATCTGCTCGACATTCTTTTAGTTTTCTAGTCATAACTTTTGATTCTTATATTCAATTAACATGATTTAAATTGCATTTTAAAGATGACTTTCAGAGCTACATTTAATATTCAATAATCATTTTCTGATTTAAATGTTAAGAATGTCAAATATTGGGTTGAAGTCTGTTCTTGTTCTAAAAACAGTTTACAGTTTCTGATTTGATACCTTTTAGTATTTTATTGATAACTTTCAATTCTGAATTGATATTGATTTGATTTAAGTTGCATTAGAAAGAAGACTTCAATATCTACAACTTCATCCTATATTCTTATTCCCAAATTCGAACGTTTTAGACCTCAAAACTGTGCTCCAAGTTAACCCATTGCACAGAGGTCGGTCGACCGGGCGGGTCGACCGGAACCTAGGGCAGGTCGACCGCAAGGGTCGACCGACGTGCACAGAACCGTGCACGTCTGTCAGTTCAGTGGGCGGGTCGACCGGGCGGGTCAACCGGAACTGAGAGCAGTGCTCTCTGTTCTTCTGGGTCGACCGGGCGGGTCGACCGGAGGCTCCAACGGTCGGATTTTTGACCGTTACGGGTCGACCGGCCGGCCTGACAGACCCCAACGGCTATATTTTTCTGGCCTATAAATTTGGGGGTTTGGTCATTGTTTTTAGCCAAGATTTTGGAGACTCTTAGAGCCAGTTTTTTCCCATTCATTCCAGAGGTTTTTCTCCACAAAATTAGAGCCAATACTTCCAATTAAAAGGAGAGTTTATCAAGAGTGTAAAAGAGATTTTCTTGATTTTTCACCAAAGATTCTTCCCTTGTTTTCTCACACAAACACTTGAGCATCCATTGATCTATTCATCTTATAGGAGTGTTGTAGTGAGTGCTTTTATTGGTGATCAAAGTGTTTAGATCACCAAGAAATCATTTCTTGTACTTTGAGGAGGCGGACGTGTGTGTCCGCGTTGTTTCGAGTTCGGGTGCGAACTCCGTGTTTGAGGTGCGGCCTCGGCGAGCTTGTGGGGCTTGCGTGTGTACGGGACTAGGGAGTCCGAGGGCTTGTAGGTGTTGCGGCACCGAGGAGAGATCCATTGGGATCTTGCATAGTGGAAATCCTTCGTGTGTCGAAGGCGGGGATGTAGAGCAAGTGTGCTCGAACCTCGAAACATACCGTTGTGTTTGCGATTGCCATTTCTCTCTCTCTCTCTGTCTCTTTTATATCTTGCATGCTATTACTTGTCTTATCTTTACATGCTTGATATACATTGTGCTTCATAGATATATATACTTGCGTGGGATTGTTGACTAACACTTGTATTCAACCAAGAGAGCCAACGCGGCACCTCAACCCATTCAAGGGGAATTTAGAGGAGTTTGTCCAGAGCCCTTCACGGGGAATTCGGCAACACTCTTTGGTTATACGTGGTGTTTAGTGTAAAAGATTTAAATAGGTCATAATTGTTTTAGCTTCCGCATTATTAGGCATTAAGTGACCATTAGATTAGCCATCACCTATTCACCCCCCCCCCTCTAGGTGAACTTACAAGCTTTACCCATGTAACGTAAAGATTAATATTTTACACTTAAGCTACATAATCTTGAGGCTACCATTCTGTGACATGGACACTAGACGTGAGGCCATGGATGTGAAAACACACACACACACATGTATATCTGTGCCCCCCCAAACCCACACACACAAACATTCACCTATTTATTTCAAGCCTGAATTTATTACTTTTGTAGAGAGTATAACTGATGAGAACATCTGAGCTTTAACTTTTATTTATATTTCAGTGTATTTCTTACCATATTTTGCTTTCTTTTGGTTGTATTAGAGATCAATTTTAGTTGTATTTCAGTGTGTAGTTGTATGAAGAAATTAGAGCAGTTCTAAACTGAATTTGTAGTGAGATCAGTTAGAATTTTGAACTGAATTTGTAATGGGTTCAGTTAGAACTGAACTTGTAGCCTTAAAGGCCTCTCTCTGTACTCAAAGGTGGAGGAATGAAATGTGAAAAAAAAAAAAGCACTCTTTTGCCTGCTTCTTCTCCCTTTGTCTTTTGCTTTTTTATTTCTTTCCTTTCCTCTTCTCTGTCTTCCTCTCTTCTTCTACTCAAATCAATTCTCACAAGTTCATCTGATTCCCTCCCCTCTTCCTACCCTTGTGCGAGCCAGTCAACCAAGCAGCAACAACTTGCAACAGCAACAGCAGCACATCTCAGCAGCAGCAGCTTGCAACAGCAGCAGCAGCAACAGCTTCAGCAGCAGCAAAATACAGTGGCAGCAGCGGCAACAGCAGCAGTAGCAACAGAATCCAACAGTAACAACTATAGTCCCCTCCTCTTTCAACCACAAGTCTATCGACTACCACTTCACTGCACCAAACAACGACATCTCATATCTGCCGTCGAGTTATTTACATCCTTATTGGAGTACGACGATGAGTTTTTTGTCTGTGCGTTTATTTCAAACGCAATCTAATAATTAGTTGAACTACACATCAATGAATTCATCTCTAAGATATTATCTCTATCTTATGTTATCCACTATATCTTGAGATGTGTGAATCTGCAATTTATGATTTATATTGACTTTAGAACTTACCCTGCATAATATAAGTATTGTTAATTTCATTAATATTAGAAATATGCAACACTACGCTTACATTATTATTTAAATTTATTTGCAACATTACTAGTTTTTAATTGCTTTCCTGCCGAACATCGTTTTATTTGGTGAAACGTAGTGACTTCAAGTATATCACTAGTTCTTTACATGGCACGCGCACACCGTTTCACGTCAGTTTGGTATCAGAGAACGGTTTAGGCAGGAACACCTTGCACTAAGTTAAAAAAAATAAAAAATGGCTAGTGAATTCCAAACCATCAATATTGACACCAACTCCAAAATCCTCCAAAATATAGATGAAATTTTGAGTTGTATAAGTAGGTTGGAACAAGCATTCAAGTCCACCTCTTATCATCCGGCAATCCAGGGTAATAAATGTCAGGGTTACGGGTATGTTGCGGTCAACTGTTCAAATCCAGTCAAAGTAACTAAAGATAAGAAACCACCTGTAACAAATCCAGAGCCCCTTCCTCCTTTACTGCCAACCCCTAGTGTCGTTGTCTGCGCTGGTCGTCAGCACCTTCCTCCTCTACTGCCGACACTAAGCCCAGTCAGAATTGTCATTGATAAACTGTATGTAACAAACACGGAGTCTGACTCTGAAGAGTTCACTTACCAAGTGGAAGAACCAAAAGATTCCAACTCTGACAAAGAGGACATGGGTGGTAACATTGAGGAATTCAGTACTTTGAGTCCTCTCGAGGTGATCCCAGTGACCACAGAGTCTATTCATGTCTTTCCTAAAGACAGTACTTTGATCCTTCTCGAAGTCACCTCAGTGACTACGAAGTTCAGTGATATATTTCTTGAAAACAGTACTTCATCTCTCCTCGAAGTCATCCCTGTGTCTACGGAGCTTGATGATGTTTTGTCTGAAGATCTCCTGCGTAAGCTACCACTGACACGTGATATCCAACACGTCGTTGACTTAATACTAGGGCTAGTCTTCCCGACTTGCCACACCCTAGGTTGAATCTTACCGAGAAAACTGAATTTGATAGGCAGGTTGATGAGTTGTCACTAGAGGGCAAGCCACAATTCCTTATCCCAATAAACACCTATGTTTATGAAGACAAGTTTTGGAATTATATAATGACAGGATGTAGGACAGATGAAGGATTTTACCTTCTATGATCAATCTATATCCAAAGATTTGAAGGGTACCGTTATGGAAGAAACTAATATTCTAAATATCATAAACTTTTCTGTCATTACAGTTAAACCTAGATGTGTTTTCCTTCAGACTTTACCTGTTAGGATCTCACTTGACGTCGTTAAAATAACAGGTAAATTGTCACACTCAGTTAGGATGATTCACCAGATAATCCCTTTTGATCGTGTATATTGATGACCACTGAACCAAGTGCCTAAAACTTTAATATCCAATAGAGAGTCAAAGTTTTTTAGCTATCTTTTGGAAGACTCTTTAGCAATGATAGGCACTAAGTTAAGTTCTCTACTGCATTTCATTATAGAGTTTCTGAGTCTGTATTTTACGCCTAAACATCTGAGTTTGCATCATATTTTGTCACACACATGCAAGTTTTACGCATGAGAAATCAGTGATGTATTTGAACAAGCAATACTAACTATAAGTAATGATCTGACATCAGGAAAGGAATTTAAAATTTTTAGTGTTGACGATTTTGTGATGATTCGGATTCGTCAGAAATGGTTTCCCCAGGAAACTATTAAAGATTTGCATGCCCGTAGTGCTAGACTTTTCGAAATCTTAAAAGAATTTAAATTACAATACTTATGTTATAGATTTGACATCAGTTATATTTTCAATATTGAAAACTAAGTGGTTTACAATATCTTAATTTATCCGTAAACAACCTACTGGTTGATGAACCTTATCCTGAGCCAATTTTTGAGAGTCCTTCACTGTCCCACTTCCAGATATTCATCTCATACAGTAGAGAAAATTGATAACATTTTAGATGATGAATTTATGATGCAGCTTGACAGTAATCGGAGATGCAAGAAACAAACTTATAGCAGCAAGAGAGCAGCTATGCAGTTGACTCGATGGGGTCGAGTTCTCTCCCATCTGGGGAGAATTGATGAGAACATCTGAGTTTTAACTTTTATTTGTATTTCAGTGTATTTCTTACCATATTTTGCTTTTTATTTGGTTGTATTAGAGATGTATTTCAGTTGTATTTCAGTGTGTAGTTGTATGAAGAAATTAGAGCAGTTTTAAACTGAATTTGTAGTGAGATCAGTTAGAATTTTGAACTGAATTTGTAATGAGTTCAGTTAGAACTGAACTTGTAGCCTTAAAGGCCTCTCTCTGTACTCAAAGGTGGAGGAATGAAATGTGAAAAAAAGCACTCTTTTGCCTGCTTCTTCTCCCTTTGTCTTTTGCTCTTTTATTTCTTTCCTTTCCTCTTCTCTGTCTTCCTCTCTTCTTCTACTCAAATCAATTCTCACAAGTTTCATCTGATTCCCTCCTCTTTCTTCCCTTGTGCGAGTCAGTCAGCCAAGCAGCAGCAACAACAACAACAAATCTCAGCAGCAACAACAGCAGCTTCAGCAGTAACATCAAAATATAGCGGCAGCAGAATCCAGCAACAATAGCAGCAACAACAATAGAATTCAACAGCAGTAGCAGCAGAATCCAGCAACAACAACTACAGTCCCTCCTCTTTCAATCACAAGTCCATCGACCACCACTTCACTGCACTAAACAACGACCTCTCATGTCCGCTGTCGAGTTATTTACATCCTTATTGGAGTACGACGGCGAGTTCTTTGTCTGTGAGTTTACTTCAACGCAATCTAATAATTAGTTGAACTACACATCAGTGAATTCATCTCTAAGATATTATGTAACACCCCATTCCCAGTATACGTGCACAGTTACGTATCCTGATTTTTGGTGCATTTTATTCTTATTATTTTATTTATTTTATTTTATTTTCTGCTATTTAAATACTTACTCATATAGCTGTACTGTATGATTTGATCTGTTTGGTATTCAGATTTGACTAATTTTAGTTTCAATATTATTTTTTAATATTCTAGATTTTTCATGATTTTCTGGAATTTTTCAGAATTAAATTGAAGATCTTCAAACCAGTGTCGACCAGTATCACTGGTTGATTCCAGGAATTTTAATTTACAATTGGAATCAAATTTCCGGATTCTGCTTTCACATTCCTTCTTAGAATTATGTTTTCTTCCTTTGGGCATTTTCTGGGAATTTTCAGAATTTATCAAAAAATCCAGCTTACCCGGTGTAGACACCGTTCATAGTGGATTCCAGGATTTTTATTTTAAAAATGAAGTAGAGTTTCTGAAAACCGATTTCACCAAAAGTCACTTTATAATATTTATGATTTTTGAGAATTTTTATAAAGCTTTTGGAGATACTCCAATTTTTGGTCATTTCTAGAGTTTTCGGTATTTTCCCAGATACCGAGAATTTATCTAAGTATCTCACTTATCTCTTTTTCCATTTTTCTCTCTCCTTCCTCAAACGCGAGCTTCACCAGTTGGATCCATCATTAATGCAGTGATCCTCCCCTTGCTGCATTAAATGCTTATGGGCCAATTCAACTCAAGTCCAATCACCCATGCCTTTGTCCTTTTCTCTGAAACGCAGCCTCTTTGCGTTTTCTTCTGGACGCAGCCTTGAGTTCCCGCGTTTGGCTCTATATTTGCCTAAACGCAGCCTTGGGACATTGTGGACGCAGCAATCTTTGGAGGGAAAGTGATGATGGCTTATTATTATATTATTTTCCCCCCTTTATATATATGCACTCCCATCTTCTCTCTCTTTCATTTTCCTTCATCTTCTTTGTTCCAGCAAGCTCCAACAGCAAACCCAAACCCCCCAAGCTCCTTGGCCGGCCATTACCACCACCCACCAAATCCATTTTCTCCACCACAAATTCCTCCACCTTCTTCTCCTCCATCTCCTTCACCATTTCCAAACAACTAACTCCATCTTCTTCAACCTCTTTCACCAAGAGACACCAAAAGAACCCATCACCTCCACAAAACTTCATCACCATCTCCACCACCACCCGCACCACCGTAGCCTCCACCGAGCATACCATCTTCACCCCCTCGTCAACCTCTTTCCGGCGGACTATAGCTTCATTCCCCGCAACGCCATTTGCAAAATCTCGTTTTGCCATATTGAGTTGGACTTGCACCATCAACCTTTTGCCTTCTCTTGTGAGGACCGGTACCCTCCTTTGGATTGGGACCGCGTATCTCTGCGTCGGACGCATTTTAGGCGAGTAATTCTACTCGCCAAGACTTGGATATTATTTCATATTTTGTTAAGAAAACGCACCAGTTTGCTAAAAACGCACCATTTTCCTAAAAACGCACCAGTTTGCTCAAAACGCACCAGTTTGCTGAAAACGCAACCAGTTTGCTGAAAACGCACCAGTTTGCTAAAAACGCACCAGTTTCCTAAAAACGCACCAGTTTCCTGAAAACGCACCAGTTTGCTGAAAACGCACCAGTTTCCTAAAAACGCACCAGTTTCCTGAAAACGCACCACTTTCCTAAAAACGCACCAGTTTCCTAAAAACGCACCACTTTCTTGAAACGTGCCACTTTTTGAGACGCGACCCAACCGAACGCAGCCTTCTTAAGTCGATTTGACCCTTTACTATAGTCGACTAACTCCTTCTCTAAGTCAACTAATTTCTCTCCCTAGTCGACTAATCTTGATTAATTGTTATGGTTAATTACTTCTTTGATTTTGAACATTATCTTTGGGCCATTTATTATATTGCTATTTGCAAGACTTGTCACTTGATGAATATCACCTCTTATCATGCTATCTATTAACATAAGGCATGATACACTTGACCTTCATAATTATCACGATAACGGAATGATGACCTGACATCTTGATAGAACAACTGTACTCCTGATACACATGTGATACATTATGGTACGAACCAGTACTCCTGTTATACCTATATTCATGACGTTCCTGACTTGTTCTTGCTCATTCCCGGAATCTGATAAATCATCTAATAAACCATAAAATGAGACAACTTACATTGGGTCGGGGGAAACATGCGGCTATCAATATGTGTTCGTGTTTACAGTGGTATTAGGTATGTTGTGCAACTGAATTTCCGGTCTGACCTGTGGGCCTCCAGGCGACCGAGGGGAGTGCTGGCTCCCTCATTCCTGGTACCATCTTGATAAGGGCATACAATAAGTCCCTCCTGTTAGCCTAGCGGCAGGTTCCGTCACCAAGCAACGGAACAATCCTGGGCCGTGGTCCCGGGTATGCACGGGACCCACTGTAAACATAGTCCGTTGATACCCCCGCTGGTTTCCAATAACAACCTTGCTTTACTCGGATATGGATCTATGTGTGCTGGGACGCTAGTTCACATAGCTAGATATCAGGGTAGGACGAGCAATAATAATGATAATAATAATAAAAGACGTTAACTGTGGTTGTTGTATGCGCTTGGATTACGGTGACATGAGATGAAGGTATATAGATGAGGGTTTCCTTGTTTGGATTATCCCCTCGAAGTACTGGTCTCATGAGGCCGTAACTTAAGCCTATGCAATACCCTTTCGTTTATAACATGCTATGCTCCTTTTACTTGCTGGCTGATTATTCTTGATATTGTACCACTCTCATATTCTTATGCCACTCGGCTGTAACATGATCACTTGTTGGGAGGTCCTGACTCCCTTGAATTTGTATGTTCAGGTTCTGAACCTTGGATCGAGGTGGAGCCTTCTGTGGAAGATCAAGCTTTCCTTGCCGAGCAAGTTGACTAGTCTCGGTTTCTGTTGTACCTGACCTTCCTTTTGAGCTCGCGGGATCCCCTTTCAACTCGTGAGCATATTGTAATTATATTGTAAATCGTACTTTTATGCTTGGCTGTGATATATGGTACATGAGATATGTAAAAGTATGTCACGTCCTGTGATAACCTTGTACTTTGTACTTCTTATGTTGGCATATGAATGGGCATTACGCTTGTCGTACTCTGATTCTTGCTTGTACTGATGCTTAGCGTATATACGTGAGGGTATTTCTGACCTGCGTATGTACGTCGCAGTGACGTCCCCGTACCCGCAGGACCGGGGCGTTACAAGTTGGTATCAGAGCCTAGGCTCTCACACCTATAGTACAACCAAGCAGCAAATTAATGGAATTTGCCATTGCCAACTACAATGTACAAAGTTATCTTGTCCTTCTTGATTCCTTTCCTTGTGTCCTAAAATCCTTTCATCTTTCCAGTTTCCCGTCTCCTTTTTACCAACATAAGTATGGATAGAAGGACGGGTCGTAGCAACCCCGGCAAGCATCAAATGGACCCGCGGGAGAGAATGTTGAGATTCTGAGGGTTATCCAGACTATGATGGAAAATCAGCAACAGCAGACGGAACTCCTTCGGCAAGAGTTAGTAACTCCCAAGGAACAAAGGCCGGGGAATGTATCAGACTTCAGGCGGTTACAACCGGCGATATTCACGGGAGAAGAGAAACCACTAGATGCTGAGCAATGGCTGATTGACACCACAGATCTGTTGAACGCAGCCCGGGTCCCAAAAGAAAATCAAGTGGAGGTCGCCAAGATTCAACTAAAGGATGTAGCCAGGACCTGGTGGCTAGCTGAAGAAGCGAGATTGGAGAAACCTGTCTCGTGGGACCAGTTCTCCCAAAGCTTCTATAGTAGATTTTTCCCTGCCACCGCTCAGAAAGAAATGGAAGAACAGTTCATCCGACTTCAGCAGTGGAACCGGTCTGTGGATGAGTATGCCGCTGAGTTCTTGAGGCTGAGCCGCTTCGCTCCATATATGGTGGCTGATGAAGAAAAGCGGGCGAGTAGATTCCAACAGGGTTTGCGAATGGACATTCAAATTCTCTTGATGCCCCAGCAGCTGAAAACGTATTCCCAAGTCCTCACCATAGCTCGAGAGGTGGAGCGAGGTCTGGAGAAAGGGAAATCTAACATGATAAGGAACCAGGCCATGAAGAGGCCATTTCCACCAGCAGGGAGAGGAGGTCCATACAGAGCAGCGAGGGTTCCGCCAATGAGACGACCATTTCGGCGAGCCCCCTTTCAGACAACCCAACCATTTCCCGTTTGTAACTATTGCCAGAAACCGGGTCACACTCAACAGAATTGCCGTAGGGCAAATGGGTTATGCCTGGCATGTGGTTCCCGTGATCATTCAGTAGAAGTCTGCCCCCACAAAAGAATGGGAATGGTCAACCCTGCATTACCAGCACTTCCAGGGCCAGATGGACAGAGGAACCAAGGACCAATGGTTAGGAGGGCTCTTCCCCCTCCCCCACTACAAGCTATCCGCCCAGTCCAGAGGGGAGTTAGAAATGCAGCAGGTCGTGGAAGAGGACGAGCCTACAACTTGACAGCGGAAGAGGCCCAAACTTCTGGAGAAGTGGTAGCAGGTAAGATTATGGTGCACTCTAAACCTGTCTTAGCCCTCTTTGATTCTGGCGCTTCTCATTGTTACATATCAGATAGTTTCATTGCTTTGAACTCTATACCTGTTGAATGTTTAGACCACCAGTGGGAGATTAGTACCGGTAACGGAGTAGTCATCTCTAATAGAGTTTGTGTAGACTGTCCGGTGGGACTGTGTGGCAGAACATTAACAGTGGATATGCTCGTACTAGATACTAAAGGGTACGACGTAATCTTAGGCATGACTTGGCTCAGTAAATACCATGCGGTCATTGATTGCCGAAGCAAGAAAGTTATTTTCAGAATACCGCTTCAGCCTGAGTTCCAATTTGAAGGAGAACGCAAACCTGCCAAAGGAAAAGCACAGATGACTGCTGGTGAGATCCAGAAGAAGAGAGTGCCAGTTTGGAATGAGTTTCCAGAAGTATTTAAGGAGATCTCAGGACTTCCACCTGATAGGGTAATTGAGTTCTCCATTGATACTCTTCCAGGTACAGTTCCGATATCCAAGGCTCCATACAGAATGGCACCCGCTGAGTTGGAGATTCTCAAAAGCAGCTGCAAGAATACTTAGACAAAGGATTAATTAGGCCAAGTGCTTCACCATGGGGAGCACCAGTGCTCTTGGCAAACAAAAAGGACGGTGGAAAACGGTTATGCATAGACTACAGAGAATTGAACAAGGTTACAATCAAGAATAAGTACCCCTTACCAAGAATTGATGATCTGTTTGATCAGCTTCATGGAGCTCGAGTATTTTCAAAATTGGATTTGCAATCAGGTTATCATCAGCTAAAGGTAAGGAAAGAAGACGTTCCAAAGACAGCATTCAGGACTCGTTATGGCCATTATGAGTTTCTAGTTATGCCTTTCGGAGTCACCAATGCCCCTGCAATTTTCATGGATTTGATGAACAGAGTGTTCTCATCATATTTGGATCAGTTTGTGGTTGTTTTTATAGATGATATCTTGATCTACTCGAAGAACGACAGAGAACATGCAGACCACTTGAGAATAGTGTTACAGACTCTCCAACAGGAACAACTTCATGCTAAGCAAAGCAAGTGTGAATTCTGGTTAAATAGTGTGGCCTTCCTTGGACACATAATTTCAGAAGAAGGAATTTCAGTAGACCCTAGTAAAATTCAGGCAGTAAAGGACTGGCCAATTCCAAGGACAGTAACAGAAATTAAGAGTTTTATTGGATTAGCCGGATATTACAGGCGCTTTGTCCAAGATTTTTCTAAGATTGCAGCCCCGTTAACGAAGCTCACCCGGAAAGGAGAAAAATATATATGGACCGAGGAATGTGCTACAGCATTTGAGCAATTAAAGGAAAGACTCATTACAGCTCCAGTCTTGAAGACTCCCTCAGGAACAGGAGGAATGGTTATATTCAGTGATGCATCCGGGAAAGGCCTAGGGTGTGTGCTAATGCAGCATGATCACGTCATAGCTTATGCGTCCAGGCAACTGAAACCACATGAGAGAAATTACCCAACTCATGACTTAGAGCTGGCAGCTGTAATATTCGCATTGAAGATCTGGAGACATTATCTTCTGGGAGACAAGGTGTTAATCTACACAGATCACAAGAGTCTAAAGTATATTTTCACGCAGAAGGAATTAAACATGAGACAGAGACGGTGGCTTGAATTGATGGCAGATTATGACATAGACTTACAGTATCATCCGGGCAAAGTCAACACAGTACCAGATGCATTGAGCAGGAAGCCAGAAAATAGAATGCTAGTACGACTCACACAACAGAAGGAGTTGATTCAGGATATCATAAAACTGGACTTAATGATAGTACAAGGGATTGATAAGACAGGACAGTTGATGACCTTTCAGATCCAGCCGACCCTGATGGATGAGATTAAGGAAGCTCAGAAAGAAGACCCCAGATTACAGAAATTCAGAGCTCAGATAGAAGCTGGATTGAGAACTGACCTCCGTATTCATTCGGATAATGCCTTATATTTTGGTAATAGAATTTGTGTTCCCCAAGGAGAAGTTCGACAGAAAATTTTGGCAGAGGCACATAGTTCGGCTTATTCCATTCACCCGAGAGGAACTAAAATGTATCGGGACTTGAAGCAGAAATTTTGGTGGAATGCTATGAAGAGGGAGATAGCCCAGTATGTGGCCAAGTGCTTAGTTTGCCAACAGGTAAAGATAGAACACCAGAGAACAGCTGGACTCCTTCAGCCCTTACCAATACCCGAATGGAAGTGAGAACATATCACCATGGATTTTGTCACAGCACCACCTCGCAGTCCTAAGGGTAATAATGCAGTATGGGTAATCATTGACCGCCTCACAAAAGCAGCTCACTTCCTACCTTTCAGAGTAGGTCAGTCAACAGAAGTTCTTGCAGAAAAATATATGAAAGAAATTGTTCGTCTACATGGAGTTCCAGTTAGTATCGTGTCAGATAGAGACACGAGATTCCGATCACATTTTTGGGAAAGTCTCCAAGAAAATTTAGGAACTCGTCTGAAATTCAGTACTTCATATCACCCCCAGACAGACGGACAATCTGAACGGACTATCCAGATCCTTGAAGATATGTTACGAGCCTGCATGATAGAATTTAGAGGGTCATGGGAAGACTATCTTCATTTGGTAGAATTCTCTTATAATAACAGCTATCAGGCTAGTATCAAAATGGCCCCATTTGAGGCATTGTATGGCAGGAAATGCAGGTCACCGATATGTTGGGACGAAGTCGGCGAAAGAAGACTTATGGGACCAGACATTCTAGTTCAGACAACAGACAAAGTCCGAGTTATCAGAGATCACCTCCGGGCAGCACAGAGCCGACAAAAGAGTTGGGCGGACACAAACAGAAGGCCATTGGAATTCAGAACCGGTGACCATGTATTTTTGAAGATATCACCCACCAAAGGGTAATCCGATTCGGTACTCGTGGAAAACTCAGTCCCAGGTACATCGGCCCATTCGAAATTTTGGATCGCGTGGGAGAGGTGGCTTATCGATTGGCACTACCGCCATCCTTGGAAGGAGTACACAATGTATTCCATGTATCACAGTTAAGGAAGTATGTCAAGGATGAGAGTCACATTCTGGATCACTCTGAACTGGAACTACAGCCTGATCTGTCTTACGAAGAACAACCGATGGCCATCCTGGACAAAAGTGTTAAGACCCTGAAGAATAAGGCAATACCATTAGTATTGGTTTCTTGGAATAGGCATGCGCCAGGAGAGGCCACATGGGAACGGGAGGACGTTATTCGTGAGCGTTACCCTCAACTATTTACAACTTAGTTGGTAAAACCCTTCTTCCTATTCTTCTCTACCGTCATCTTCCCCTTCCTGAAATTTCGAGGACGAAATTTTTGTAAGGTGGATAGATTGTAACACCCCATTCCCAGTATACGTGCACAGTTACGTATCCTGATTTTTGGTGCATTTTATTCTTATTATTTTATTTATTTTATTTTATTTTCTGCTATTTAAATACTTACTCATATAGCTGTACTGTATGATTTGATCTGTTTGGTATTCAGATTTGACTAATTTTAGTTTCAAATATTATTTTTTAATATTCTAGATTTTTCATGATTTTCTGGAATTTTTCAGAATTAAATTGAAGATCTTCAAAACCAGTGTCGACCAGTATCACTGGTTGATTCCAGGAATTTTAATTTACAATTGGAATCAAATTTCCGGATTCTGCTTTCACATTCCTTCTTAGAATTATGTTTTCTTCCTTTGGGCATTTTCTGGGAATTTTCAGAATTTATCAAAAAATCCAGCTTACCCGGTGTAGACACCGTTCATAGTGGATTGCAGGATTTTTATTTTGAAAATGAAGTAGAGTTTCTGAAAACCGATTTCACCAAAGTCACTTTATAATATTTATGATTTTTGAGAATTTTTATAAAGCTTTTGGAGATACTCTAATTTTTGGTCATTGCTAGAGTTTTCGGTATTTTCCCAGATACCGAGAATTTATCTAAGTATCTCACTTATCTCTTTTTCCATTTTTCTCTCTCCTTCCTCAAACGCGAGCTTCACCAGTTGGATCCATCATTAATGCAGTGATCCTCCCCTTGCTGCATTAAATGCTTATGGGCCAATTCAACTCAAGTCCAATCACCCATGCCTTTGTCCTTTTCTCTGAAACGCAGCCTCTTTGCGTTTTCTTCTGGACGCAGCCTTGAGTTCCCGCGTTTGGCTCTATATTTGCCTAAACGCAGCCTTGGGACATTGTGGACGCAGCAATCTTTGGAGGGAAAGTGATGATGGCTTATTATTATATTATTTTCCCCCCTTTATATATATGCACTCCCATCTTCTCTCTCTTTCATTTTCCTTCATCTTCTTTGTTCCAGCAAGCTCCAACAGCAAACCCAAACCCCCCAAGCTCCTTGGCCGGCCATTACCACCACCCACCAAATCCATTTTCTCCACCACAAATTCCTCCACCTTCTTCTCCTCCATCTCCTTCACCATTTCCAAACAACTAACTCCATCTTCTTCAACCTCTTTCACCAAGAGACACCAAAAGAACCCATCACCTCCACAAAACTTCATCACCATCTCCACCACCACCCGCACCACCGTAGCCTCCACCGAGCATACCATCTTCACCCCCTCGTCAACCTCTTTCCGGCGGACTATAGCTTCATTCCCCGCAACGCCATTTGCAAAATCTCGTTTTGCCATATTGAGTTGGACTTGCACCATCAACCTTTTGCCTTCTCTTGTGAGGACCGGTACCCTCCTTTGGATTGGGACCGCGTATCTCTGCGTCGGACGCATTTTAGGCGAGTAATTCTACTCGCCAAGACTTGGATATTATTTCATATTTTGTTAAGAAAACGCACCAGTTTGCTAAAAACGCACCATTTTCCTAAAAACGCACCAGTTTCCTAAAAACGCACCAGTTTGCTAAAAACGCACCAGTTTGCTAAAAACGCACCAGTTTCCTAAAAACGCACCAGTTTCCTGAAAACGCACCAGTTTCCTGAAAACGCACCACTTTCCTAAAAACGCACCAGTTTGCTAAAAACGCACCAGTTTCCTAAAAACGCACCACTTTCTTGAAACGTGCCACTTTTTGAGACGCGACCCAACCGAACGCAGCCTCTTAAGTCGATTTGACCCTTTACTATAGTCGACTAACTCCTTCTCTAAGTCGACTAATTTCTCTCCCTAGTCGACTAATCTTGATTAATTGTTATGGTTAATTACTTCTTTGATTTTGAACATTATCTTTGGGCCATTTATTATATTGCTATTTGCAAGACTTGTCACTTGATGAATATCACCTCTTATCATGCTATCTATTAACATAAGGCATGATACACTTGACCTTCATAATTATCACGATAACGGGAATGATGACCTGACATCTTGATAGAACAACTGTACTCCTGATACACATGTGATACATTATGGTACGAACCAGTACTCCTGTTATACCTATATTCATGACGTTCCTGACTTGTTCTTGCTCATTCCCGGAATCTGATAAATCATCTAATAAACCATAAAATGAGACAACTTACATTGGGTCGGGGGAAACATGCGGCTATCAATATGTGTTCGTGTTTACAGTGGTATTAGGTATGTTGTGCAACTGAATTTCCGGTCTGACCTGTGGGCCTCCAGGCGACCGAGGGGAGTGCTGGCTCCCTCATTCCTGGTACCATCTTGATAAGGGCATACAATAAGTCCATCCTGTTAGCCTAGCGGCAGGTTCCGTCACCAAGCAACGGAACAATCCTGGGCCGTGGTCCCGGGTATGCACGGGACCCACTGTAAACATAGTCCGTTGATACCCCCGCTGGTTTCCAATAACAACCTTGCTTTACTCGGATATGGATCTATGTGTGCTGGGACGCTAGTTCACATAGCTAGATATCAGGGTAGGACGAGCAATAATAATGATAATAATAATAAAAGACGTTAACTGTGGTTGTTGTATGCGCTTGGATTACGGTGACATGAGATGAAGGTATATAGATGAGGGTTTCCTTGTTTGGATTATCCCCTCGAAGTACTGGTCTCATGAGGCCGTAACTTAAGCCTATGCAATACCCTTTCGTTTATAACATGCTATGCTCCTTTTACTTGCTGGCTGATTATTCTTGATATTGTACCAACTCTCATATTCTTATGCCACTCGGCTGTAACATGATCACTTGTTGGGAGGTCCTGACTCCCTTGAATTTGTATGTTCAGGTTCTGAACCTTGGATCGAGGTGGAGCCTTCTGTGGAAGATCAAGCTTTCCTTGCCGAGCAAGTTGACTAGTCTCGGTTTCTGTTGTACCTGACCTTCCTTTTGAGCTCGCGGGATCCCCTTTCAACTCGTGAGCATATTGTAATTATATTGTAAATCGTACTTTTATGCTTGGCTGTGATATATGGTACATGAGATATGTAAAAGTATGTCACGTCCTGTGATAACCTTGTACTTTGTACTTCTTATGTTGGCATATGAATGGGCATTACGCTTGTCGTACTCTGATTCTTGCTTGTACTGATGCTTAGCGTATATACGTGAGGGTATTTCCGACCTGCGTATGTACGTCGCAGTGACGTCCCCGTACCCGCAGGACCGGGGCGTTACATATTATCTCTATCTCATGTTGTTCATTATATCTTGAGATGTGTAAATCTGCAACTTGTGATTGCTTAGCTCTGATATTAACTTTAGAACTTACCCTGCATAATATAGGTATTGTTGTTAATTTTATTAAGATTAGAAATATGCAACACTACGCTTACAATCTTATTTAAATTCATTTGCAACATTATTAGTTTTTAATTGCTTTCCTGCCGAATCATTTTATTTGATGAAACGTAGTGACTTCAAGTATATCACTGGTTCTCTACATGGCACACACACCGTTTCACATCAATAACATATGTTCCATTTAGGTTGTAGAGAATAGACGAGTTAACCTAATTTGGTACAACTGGTGTTATTATATAGATGAGATAAATTTGAAATTATAATTATGCCATTATACTCTAATACCCCTCCTCAAGTTGTAGCATAGATATCAGTCATGCCTTGCTTGTTATAAAGACTAGAAAAAATCTCTTAAATAAAACTTTTCTAAACAAAAAACTAAGGAACAAATATGAAATTAATTATCTGATGTTATGTTGTTGAATTATTGATTTTGATGCGGAAGTTGCTAATCAAATCAAGTCGAATCTAAGTCAAATCTAACACTTGTGAACGAAGATTGCATGAAAAATCAAATATTCTTATGCTTGGATAGGATTAAGATTTTAAAGATTCCCAAACTCAGTAGAAGTGAAAGTTTTAGAAATCCTTAAACTGAGTGAAAGTGGAGGTTTTGAGAGATTCTCAAACTCAGTAGGAAAGGAGATTTTTCGAGATCCTCAAACTTAGTAGTAACTACTCAAACAAAATTCATAAATGTCTCCGGAACACTAAAAAGCATAGAAAATGACTCTTAAATCATCAAATTTGGACTTTGATACACAAAGATATAACTAAATTAATTTCAGTCATTAGATTCTAGACTGCCAAAACGGTTCATCATGAGCAATACTGCCACACTACTGTTCACGTGAATAGTAACTTTTTTCATATATGGCAATTAGGTTTGAAGAAAAGAAAGAAAAAGAAAGAAAAAGAAGAAGAATAGATGGTGGCTAGAATTTCTTAGGTGACGGCTAGGGTTTGGTGGCGGCTAGAGTCAGAAAGTTGATGTACGCGCAAGGGGTGATTGAAAAGGGGATGACTCATGCCATGTTAGGTTTTAGACAATAGACGGTTTAACCTAATTTAGTACAATCGGTGTTATTATATATATGAGATAAATTTGAAATTACAATCATGCCTTTATACTCTAATACTATAATAGTTTGAGTCGTAATTGTCTCTATAGTTGCAAGCTTGCAGCTCCTTACATATCTGCTGGAATATGCACATATGTGTGCTCCTCCACCATGTTCGAGTTTGATCTGATGTGTAGAGGCCTTAGTATAAAATTTCAATGAAAAGAAAAAATATTGCATAAGAAACAGAAAGGATCTGTGGTACCAGGCAAAATTAATGTGCCACAAAGCCACAAGGAAAGTTGAAGCCTCACATCCACTTCCTTTGTATCAAAATGTCCAGCAGTTGACTCATCGCTTTTATTCTTATTGTAACCATCAGTGTCCAAGCCTTCTCTGGTAAAAGAAAGGGGATCAAGTGTGGGCACTGTGGGGCACAAACTAAATTAGGGAGGTTTTCTAGAATTAATTAACCTAATAGTGAGGGGGGCATATACTGGCGAGTGGTTGGCGCGCAAAATGGTCATACAAGGGTAGTTAACAGGTAGGTAAAGGTACCTTCAAGTCACTCACTATGCTCGTGCAACCATAGAACATTCTCACCCCTAGACTATGAAAGAGTCTAAGTGATGGAGGAAGAGGATATGATCTCTATAGGGAACCGTATTCATCTTTGAGGGACAATATTGTTGACTTCCCTTTCTTGGTATGAAATATTTAACGTTTTTAATGTTTGAAAAATATTATGTCATGTTTCATATTAAATCTTTCTTGCTTTTGGTTTTATTCTCTCGGCTGATTTGCTATATGAAGCGACTGCTTATTACCCTTCAAATGCTTTACTTCAGCATGCAATAACTCGTACCATTGTCCTTAATGCTATTGTAGTTTGAGATTTAGGTGATCACTTAGATAAGCTATGGATAAAGCTTGACATGAATGTACACATGGAAATGGATTATGGACTAAATTTCTGCTTTTACAGTGGCAGGAATTCAGATATCAATTTGGTTGATTTAAACCATGTGCCAAACACGGAAGATGATAGATCTCTATTATTGGAGGGAGGACTTCAAACAACATCTCCCAGAGCTCATAATTCATCTGCCTCTGCACACCTTATCAGGTACACAGCACATTGTAATTGGTTTATTAAGGTTACTGTGGAAGCTTCATTTCAACTCTTGTGGCTGCCATCGTTCTCTCTCAGATTCTTTTTAATGGACGACACATTCTTGCTTGAGAATCGGTTGACATTAAGAGCCATGTAAGGAGATTTTATTAAATAATATATGTTTAAATTGCAACTTTTATGCCGACTTATTTTAACTGATGGCTTACAGAGCAGAATTTGGAGCTTATTTGGTCTACTTTTACATATGTGATCGCACAAATCTATTTCCGGGATCAGAAAAGGTGACGTCTAATTTTCTAACCAAAGAGAGCTGCGTGCGTGGAGTTTCTTAGTTTTAGCACATTGGCTAAGCAGTGTGCAAAATTGCAATGACAGTAACGTGCGTGCTAGTCGGAATGACAGGATCGTATTTGAAAGATTGGCTAGGACTAGGGGCTAAAACTAAACCAGATTAGAAGTTAGGCAGTAGAAATAAAATGATACAATAGGTAGCCCATCCAAAGATTTGGGATAATGTTGTTGTTGAGTGTAAAAGGAAAGCCGGATTTAATTTAGAGAACTGGCAGCCCTTAACAGAGCTGGAAAATGTTTCATGTATATGGACCTAAAAGTTTGGGGCAAAGGCTTTGTTTAATTTTGTTGTATTATTATAATTTAAAGCAAACTTTAGAAAAATTATACTCTGCAGAAATTTGAACTTAGATTTTTGTCATCCTGTAGAAAATTACTGTTTTGTAAAATTTATATGAGAATGATAGTTGTCATTGCCATGTACCTAGACCAAGGTGGTTAACCGGGCAATTTAACAGCTTCATGCAACTCGTCACCAGTGGTTCCCTGTGAGTTGCTTCTCTATACAGGCAGCCTAGGCAAATTGACTGCCTAGAGGCCCGGTAGGTGACTTGTATAAGCAGGAAACTATTTTCATGAATTATTATTATTTGCTTATTAATTAATAATCCATATTGATTATGATAGCTATTTAGATTTAATAACATTGATATCTTATATATTAAAATATTAACACATATTTATTCTAAAAAGTAGCTAGTTAGACTAATCTACCACTATTTGTACCTCTCTCTCTCTCTCTCTCTCTCTCTCTCTCTCTCTCTCTCTCTCTCTCTCGCTATGATTGTTGTTTATAAGGTGCTGGGCACAAATGATGCATTGATCTTTTGTGTGTGTGTGTGTGTGTTGTGTGTGTGTGTGTGTGTGTTAAACTTCATTCTTCATTGGTGTTTATAAGGTGCTGGGCTATATATGATGCATGGATCTTAGAATAAAATCAAACAACCAAAAGAAGCATGTTGGTTGATAATTACTTGTTAGCTATGTCCATCGATATCTTTTGCTTCGGTTATCCAATCTTTACATATTCCAAACTCTCTGGAGCTTCGCTGTGGAATGGAGCAATGTCACAGCTAATTTATGGAACCTGGCATGATTATTTAGTCCTTCAGAAATATTTGGTTTGCTTTGTAGCGATGTGGGTTCTGAAAATATTTGTATGCATATTGCAAATGCATTTATTTTGACCCTTTTTGCTTTCTTGTTGCAGAGTTACAGCCGCGATCTTTTCATTTTCCTCTACTCTCTTCTCATCATTGTTGCAGCAATGACTTCTTTTAAGATCCACAATGATAAGTCTCCATTCTCAGGAAAATCGATACTTTATCTTAATAGACATCAAACTGAGGAATGGAAGGGGTGGATGCAGGTTAGTTGTCCTCTGACATGTGGTGTCTTGCAAACTTAAGAAACTTACTTTCTCAATTATGTCTTGCAAACTTAAGAAACTTACTTTCTCAATAACTGTTTGATATCCATCAGATGTGTATTTCAGATTGTCAAAGTTAATAGGATGAAGTGTTTCTCTTCTTGCGTGAAGTATGCCATTTATGAAAAGTCTATTTCATATAGGTTAGAAAGTTCACACACACACAAACACGTGCAATTGGAGCCAAATCCTTTTCAATCAAATTCAATGATAGAATATTTGTCACGCCTTGCTTCTCACTATAGTGAGCTAAGCACATGACTTGGGCCGGCGACACTCAAAAGAGCCTGCTAAGCCTCTAACTTGCAAATTATGTTATTTTTCTATCTGCTGTATATATCTATCAAGTTCAAATAGAGTACACATACATGAAACAAAACTAATCAAAGATTTATTCAACTAAAAAGGGTTTTAAATCAAAATAATGGTACAAATTGAGAAATAAGTCTGAACTCTTTTATTCATACGTCTATAAAAGAAATCAAATGACTAAAAGTAGTCTCCAAGTCTTCTACAGGGCTCCAGCTGGCTCCTTATAGTACTCCTTGTTCTTCGTCGATATCTCCTTATACTTTCCACTATCTGGGGTAAGCAAACTCTGGGAGTCAGAATCTCCCGACAAGAAAATGAAATATGCAATATGTATAGAGCACGCAGATGTATATGAATAAGAAAAGGACATGAAATATGTAATTAGTGATATTTTCATTGACACAATCATGTATTTGTAACATGAATTTATTACTGAAACCAGTCATACAATATTCAAGTCATGATTATAAATAGGCATTCATAAAAGTATATGTATAGTCATAGCACGGAGTAAGTTAAGTATAACAAGTATAGCTAAACAATTAATCAATAGTAATCATCACAAGAAACACAGCTACAAGGTTAATTATAAAGATCACCCTAGGGTTACTAATTGGGTGAGACTACCACAACTGCCACGTGCGGTAGAACGTATCACATCCTACACCTACTATGCATGTCAATTGGGTCCCAAGCACGCGAAAACGATTGTGTTCCATATCACAGTCTATTCCCGCTATCAATCAGTGATTATCATTGTTTGGAAACTGATTAAACGGAAAGAGCGTCTGTATACCCTGGCGGAAAATCATGCCAGGAGTAATATAGTATAGTAGTATATAACTAAAATGAGCTCATTAATAACGCATGTCACAAAATGACAACCATGTAAAATAACACACACCACCATGCCTTATACACAGGTAGGGCTACTCAAGCTATGCTTTCTCAGTTTTCACTATCAATTTCTCCATGTTAGCCCATGTGTCTTGTCATTTTGCAAACAATTTTAGTATAGAACATGAGTATCCTTACGTGAACTAAATACCAAGAACAAACATGCCACCATGTCTTTATCAAGCCCATATAATCATGTCCCACTTTCTCAAGTAATTCCAAGTACATGTGTCACGAAGCGTTTATCCATATCAATTAACTTTCGTGTTCATGTTCATATTCATGTTCATGTCCAAGATGTTCATATTGTAATTATATAGCATAGTATCTTTCTACGTGAATAAGGTAAATCGTGTCAGTTATTAGTCATTATGTAGTAATTTATTCAAGCATAACTTATACAATTAATTAACACAACTTATAGAAAATAATTTTCTATAAATAATTAATGATGTATAAATCAATACTAATGCAGAGAATATCTGGGGGGTTTCTACAAAACTTCAAGTAAGAGAAAATAAAACCACATTTTAAAATATTAAACTGAACTGAAACAATTTTCAGAAAACTTGCAGGGACTAAATAGTAATATTTTAGGACTGAAAATTGATTTTAGAAACTACAGGTGTTGAACTGTAATTTATTCAGGACCGAAGAACTATTTTCAGAAAAAGAAAAGACTGAACAGTAAATATTTCATATCAGCAAGTAGAATAAATTATAATAACTATACAAATTGATCTGGTAGTATGCATGTAATTATCAATGTTGTAGTAATCATATCAAGGAGAATAACATTAGAGTAAGTCTGCTATTTAGGTCTATTTAATTACTTGTGAGAAGGATCATGGAAGATGGTCCTATACATGATTTCTATTAAATCCAAGAAAAGAAGAAGACACTAGGTACTTGACTTTTGATGAATAAACTCCAACACTTGATTTGATGATGGCCCATTTCTCCCTCCAAGAGCAGATGGATCTTTGAGTTACAACAGACATCATTCGCCCGAATCCAAGCCTCAAACATGATTAGAATCAGACTTCGGACGACAGAGAAATGGCCCAAAAATCAAGCTTGAATGCTTAACGGGTGTGGAACTGTCTGCGGGTCGGATCTGGGCATAAACGAGTGAGGTTTAAGAATGGGTTTGAATGTTATGACAATCGGGTCGGTTCTCGCATGATGGGTCGTGTTGCATGGCCGGTTGCAGCAAGGAGGAGAAAGAGAGGGAAAGTGGCGGCAGTTCGCTCTGATCCGGCAGCGAGCACGAGAAGAGAGAGTGAGAGGATGTTGGGTGATGGGTAGAGGAAGAAGAGGAGATGGGCAGAGGATGTCGACGGCAGGCCAGGGTGGCGTAGGATGGGTGTTGGTGATGAAGTAGGGTGGAAAGGAGGTCGTGTGTCAAGGCATAGGCAGCAGCAAGATGTTGGGTTGTCGGGTTTTGCGCGGAGGAAGATGTGGTGCAGCGAGGAGAGGTAAGGGAGGGCGTGAGCTGCAGAGCTTGATCCGAGAGGAGACGAGAGAGGAGGAAGGGAGGAAGAAGAGGGAAGGCGGTGTGGTTCAGCGAGGAGGAAAAGGTGGCGTTGGGTTCGGTGGCACGCGGCTCTGCAGGCGGGGCTCGACGTGGGTTGATGGGAGACGGCGACGGCAGCAGGAGGAAAAGGAGAAAGAAGAAGATGTGTGGTGGTGGCTCGGCGTGGAGGCAGAGAAGATATGGAGGCGGCGACGCGGCGGCCTTACAACAGGCGACGATGGCAAGGAGAAGAAGGAGATGCTGGAGAGGAAAGATGGCGGCTGCATGGGTTAGGGTATCGGTGAGAGAGAGTAAGAGAAGGAGGTGGTGTTCATAAAGGGAGGAGTTGTTGGGCCTGGGCCTTGGGCTTCTGGGTTGGGTTTTTAAATTAAGAAAAATAAGAAGGAAAATAAAAAAGATATGGGAAGGGAAAGTGGGCTTGGGCTGGTCAACGATCTGGACTTAATTTAATTGGAAATTGAAAATGAGAGAGTGAAAGAAACTGGGCTGGGTTTGGATTAAATAAAATTAATGAGAAAATAAATATATATAAGCCCAACAAAATGAGGCTACAATCATTATTATTATTATTATTTTGGAAACATATTAATGTATATAATTAAAACTAGAGATATTACAATATTTAAATGGAAAATTCACTTCAAAGGTCTATTTCACAAGTGTAGCTTCCAATCATGATACAATTACTTTACAACTTATAACCGTTGCACATCAATTTTTGTAGGATTTAAACATTCTAGACTGTAGATCTAGATAACTTGCTACTTTTGTCCGTTCATTTTATGCCTATTTGATTATATAAGCAAGAAAGTATAAAATTGCTTAGTCTTCTAAGGCAACTTTACACGATGTAGATCAACTTCAGCCAATTGAATTTGACATTTGAAGTGGTACAAACCTTACTTTTTCACCGGGAATTCCTAGAATGGCTGCAAATGGGTTTCATAGTTACTTTTATTTTAGGTTGATATAAACACAAATAATTTGGGTTAATCCCCCCCCCCCCCCCCCCCCCCCCCAACAAAACAAGAGTTTTTTCCTTAATAGTTATTTTTTTGGGTATGAAGTTTTAAAGTCATAAGGGTTGCTGTGTTTTGCAGGTGAGAGAAATTCTCATCAATTTGAGTTGTTTTGCTAATGAGTGTCTTTCTTTGTGATCTTTAATTCAGAGAATCTTATTGATGTTAATTGTTTCTCTTTCTTAAACTAGATATACTGAAGAAATATTGCTGGTTACAAATTTGCATACTGTATGACCTTGCTGCTAGGTAACAATTTTTTGGAACTCAATTAGATCAAACTGAACTTGACTGCTGTCTCTTGCACAGGTACTGTTTTTAATGTACCACTATTTCAATGCTAAAGAGATCTATAATGCAATCCGTATTTTTATTGCTGCATATGTGTGGATGACTGGGTTTGGGAACTTCTCGTATTATTATGTCCGGAAGGATTTCAGCCTTGCACGTTTTGCTCAGGTGAACTATGTGAACTTCTATGTCTCTTATGTTAGCGATGGGACAAAATCCTGTAGGTGAAAATTATTTTTCTTACTTTAAAATACTCTTTCTTACAGTTTGTCTTGTTGAATAGATGATGTGGCGCCTAAATTTCTTTGTAGCATTTTGCTGCATCATTCTTAATAATAATTACATGTTATACTACATATGTCCATGCACACCCTTTTCACCCTCATGGTCTATGGTGCGTTGGGAATTTTGAACAAGTATAATGAACGCGGGTCCGTCATTGCCATGAAAATTGCTGCCTGCTTTTTGGTGGTTATTCTTATGTGGGAGGTCCCCAAAGTTTTTGAAATTGTGTGGAGCCCATTGACATTTCTTCTAGGTCAGTCTCTCTCTCTCTCTCTCTCTCTCTCTCTCTCTCTCTCTCTCGCTCGCACGCGCACAACCCACTTCCCTTTCTCACATTGAAGTCAATCTGCTCAGGTTACAGTGATCCAGATCCTTCAAAACCAAATTTTCCTCGACTGCATGAATGGCACTTCCGATCAGGACTTGACCGCTATATATGGATAGTGGGGATGATATATGCCTACTATCATCCAACTGTAAGTTCTAGAACTGTTTTGAAGTACTCATGCTAGAAGCTGTTATAGAAGTCTATTATGATTTGTATGAACTTTATAGTTATACAAGATAACATTTAAAATGAACTGTGCATGTGTATTTTAATGTATTAGTTTATTTATTATCTTACTTCTATGCTTATCTATCTCCTCTCCCCTTGATATCATTATTTCTATAATCAAGATGTCAATTTAATACAGGTTGAGAAGTGGATGGAGAAACTTGAAGAAACAGAAGCTAGGAAAAGAATATCAATCAAAACATGTATTGTGACAGTTTCTATTGTGGTAACTTCCATAAATCTTTTATTCATTCATTCTGGTTAGAATTCATTTAGCCAACGTTATGTCTCAGGTGTGTATCTAATTTCAGGTGGGGTATTTGTGGTATGAATACATTTATAAGCTGGACAAGGTTATTTATAACAAGTATCATCCTTATACATCATGGATCCCAATAACGTATGCATTTTTCATGATTGATTTGCGCATTACTGTGTTGTCAGTTGAAATTTGTTTCTAACTCCTTTACTGACTTTGTAAATATATGTACTTTTGGGTAAACAGTGTTTACATCTGCTTGCGAAACTTCACTCAGAAGAGCCGTAATTACTCTCTCACCCTTTTCGCGTAAGTTGAATCTTTCTTGTTTCTGTATTCTACTTTTACAGTTGTGGATCAGCTTTCATTGTATTTACCAATGTCATCCTCTTAGATTCATCTATAAGATTATATCTACATTTAAATTATGATGCATTTTCCAGCTTATGACTAGTTCTAAGAGAACTTTTGTTCATTTGATCAGATGGCTTGGAAAGATTACTCTGGAGACATACATATCGCAGATCCACATCTGGCTTAGGTAATCACTCATAATGACTTTAATGTGCTCAGATCAGAGGTGCCTGTGAACTGCAAATTATGGTGCACAATATGGGCATCTGGGGTGTGTGAGGCTGACCTTAATCAAAGCATATCTCTATATCTTGTAACACTAACCCAACCCAACCTGTTTGCATGCTTGGTGTTTCCAAATCAACCATTTTGTAAACTGAAATTCAGATTGCATTAATGGTAAAACAGACATTAGGTAACAGATTATAGCTTAATGGAATCTGTTCTTAGAGCAGAGAAATAATGGCTTATGAAAATGGCATCAGTTGGTAGCATATGATGAGTGTACTTTCTTCAATCCCTATATATTTCAAGTACTAACACATAAATAACCTGGATTCAATTTCTTGATTTACTATAGTTTTGACTTCAGGTGGGTGACAGGGTAACCTAATTGAGTCAGTTAAGATGGTGCATAATTGTGAGCCTAAACCCAATCTGTTTTTGAAAACCTTAACTTAATCCAATGTGCAGGGTGGGTTGACGAGTTCATGTTGAGCCCTGACCTAAGTGCCAGCTGCCCTAAATGGGACTTAAAATTTCCAAGTTCTTTTTCACGTGGTTGTTTGAGATATTGCTGCCTTTATTAAGTTATGATTTTATGAACTTGCAGGTCAGGAGTGCCTAATGGACAGCCTCGATGGCTGCTGTCTCTCATCCCAATTACCCATTGATTAACTTCATGTTCACTACTGCCATATATGTAGCGGTCAGTGACCTTCATGGTGCACATACTGTTGTAAACATCAACAAGATGTGGGATATAAGAGACAAACTAAAGTTTTCCTTCTTTAATTCATCACGCAGGTTTCATACAGACTCTTTGAACTGACGAATACATTGAAGATAGCATTTGTACCAGGCAGAGATGATAAACGCCTGATGAATAACATGATCACAGCAGCTGTTGTTTCAGTCACCTTGTACTCCTTGTCCTTTGTGTTCCTCAGTGTTCCAAGGACACTGGTATGCTTTTATCTTTAGTATGCTAATTCTTTATGCTAAAAGAAATTTCCAATTGTACATAGGTAACAAAGAACAAGATTGGATCTAGCGGGATTATGGTTGAGAAACCCGTACTTGGATCTCTTTATTTATGAGTTGCAGTTTCCGATGGAATATTTATGTTAAAGCTTATTGCAATTCCTAATGGAGTCCATAGGGTATTCAAAACAGATTTGAAAAATAATAATAATAAGATTAGAAATTGTTAAATTATAACCACTGATTGAATAACATAACAGTATAAAGAAAACAAGCTGAGAAAGAGAGGAAAGAAATGGTTGCCAGAACCTGCTACACAGTATAGCTGAGACTAATAAAATGTCCATGGCCGTAGATTTTGAAGTAAGAAAACATCATAATGCCTACCTACTGTATACTATGCATACTGGAGAAATGTTCATTATAATGAATTTTATGCTTCAATTTCTTATTATGACCTGTAATTTGGATTGCATAAATACACTTTTAAGCCGTGGGCTCCTTGTCAAAAAGAGAAAAAGGTGACCAAAGTTGTACAATATTTTATAAGTCAGACACATGCAACAACCAAAGGCACCAGAGTATTTAATATTACTGTATTTTTAATAGAACACCATGTATGTTTACTATAATATGAAATAACAAATTTCGGAAGGGAATTTATTTTAATGATTTCTTGGCACCATTCATATAACAAATATGACAGCCGCTGTGATACTCATTTCAATCAAAGTGAAAAAATGACGAGTCACCTCCAGCACACCTAAGTTAGAAATGTTACTCCATGCTGATTTTTTAATTCCCCACTGCCTCCTTATTGCATCTGTAGCTGCAGAGCTGCAGTCTTGGTTTACTTCTGTTCTTCCTCAAAATTATCATATGATATTTATAGTTGCCTTCGAAAGTGATTGAGTCAGTTGATTAACATGCCAGCTTACTAAGTTGCCATACATCATGATAAAGTAGCAACTAGTTCTTGCATTTGTTTTTTTTCACCAAGAAACTAGTTTTGAGTCTTGATTTGTTATGTTTCTTCTGATTCCTCTCCTTTGCTTTCCCTTGTTCATCACATGCAGAGCTGAGGGGCAACTATACCAATGTTGAAGTTGAAGAATAAAATATTTTGTTTACTTGGGTGCCCAAAGTGAAGGCACATAATGGCAGGAAAACAGAATCCATGCTCCCAGGGAACAATGACAGGAAGAAGACGATGGGCATTATTAAAATGAGTTGCAGTGGCGAAGTTACTGACAACAATCCACTGTCTATGTCTAGAGGATGTATTCATATAAACCCCCACCCCACCCCCCACCACCACAAGCCGAGTCCTATTGTATCATTGTATCTGTATATACAAACATCGAACATCATCTGAATCCTTTATAGCAACCACAAACTCCCACAGAAAGCGATAGAGGGGATGTTTCTTTTTTGGTAAAAATAGCGATTCCAAGTTGTAATGTGTGCTGAGAGCAAAGCTGGATTAAAATGATAAGACTCTGAAATGCCTTTGCTGTTTTGTATTTCTCTTGATGTATAGTTTGTTCTTCTGTTGGCTATTTGACTTGAGAAATAACCTTTGCTTCCAATACATTTTCGGCTTAGCAGTTATACCTCATACCGAGTATGAGATATTGTTGGCAAAATGAGTTGAATGTCTGGCTCTTTGCCCAGGACAAATATTTGAAACAAAAAGGAAATTTTAGCATGTGTTACAGTGTTCCTTGCAAAATTAGAGTTAGCCAAATGAACACGAATATGAGCTGTACTGTTTCATCTAGGTATAAACAAGTTTAACCAATAATTATTTTCTAATAGAAAAAAGGAAAAGGTTTTCGGCAGATGGGAGCGTTTGCATCTGATTTCAGTGATGATACCAAAAAGAAATTGCAAGCAAAGCAGAATAATGCAGCCACACGCTATAGCATTCACAAGAGAACATAATTCACTTTTTGCATCAAAAAATTAACCACAGTTAGTAAAGAACTGTACCAATTTCACCAAAAGTTAACATTCAATCACAGTTTAAAACACAGCATTTATTCCATCTGGTTCTCTCACAAGCAGCAGAAAAAGGTGATCAGCAAAGCCAACAGTTTTAGTCCAAATCATAATTGATTATTTCCAGCTCTCTCTGTTAACTTCCAAAACCTGGACAAATCAGGAAGCTGCGAGATTTTACAGCTGCATAAACTTTATCAAAGGGAAAATAACATTCACTTTAAATTCAAACTATCAAATACTATATGATTTCTGAAACATTGAAATTTTGTCGAGACAAAATCTCTCCATAATTAGTTATAACTAAATGTGCTAATGAGAAACAAACAAAAATTATGGTCTGCTTCCAAACTATTTGGAGCTAAAAGCTTGAAGAATTGACTTTAAGTGCAGAAAGTAAATGCCATTTGCGCATAGTCCTCGTTCGAATCCCATTCTGATCCTCCCTGCTTTCTTGTTTTGATAGGAAGAGAACAGGCGATGCAAGTTGCAGAACTTTCTAAGTGCATTCCCCTTCCGCCAAGTGATGGGTGCGGGTGGCCTAACCAAAGCTAAGAACATTTATTTTCTGCTCTTGATTTCAGCTTTCTCCTTCTGACGTTTATTGTAGAGTCTCTCCAGGACACGCTTTGCCTCACATGAGGGGAAGTTGCTGAGATCATAATAGTGCGGGGCTATGTCGACCAACCTGCATAAAAGAGATAAAATTTCAGAGGCAATAACCATTTGCATCTCACCATAATTTGTTTGTGTACACGACAGGCCAATAAATAGATTGAAGATGTCTACCAATATTTTCAGATCATATGAATATCTAAACATAGTTTGCAGTACGTTAAGGCAATCATTGTTTCAATCAATAATAACTAAAATCGGTATGAGCATGTATAATTCAAGAAGAAAAAACAAAGCCCAACACTGCAAGCAAAAGACCCATCTTTGCTAGCAATTGTTATACCAAATGGTCAAATTTTGCCTTTTTTTTTTTGAAGCACAAACAAGTTTGGACCTCTTGATACATGTTTTCTCCTATGCTTGTAGAAAAAGATGAATGGCATTTCATCCCCGTGGTTGAGCCACACATGTTTTCTTGAGCTGCAGCACAGGAAACTTTCCTTCCATGTTTCATATTTTGTTGTCTGTTCTTATAAATCTAATGGGCATAAGGCGTGCAAAGTGATTTGATGATATAACCTGATATAAGATAGTGAATGGCACTTTTGATGCCATGTTTACATTTATGTCTATACTGCTGATACATTTCCTTTTGCTAAATGACCTAATGATGGTTCAGTTGATATTTTGAGGTATTAATTATAGGAAGCAATTGTGAGATCTAGTTCGAGCAAATAGGGATGGTTGCTTTTTCACTCGTTGAGTGAGAAAGCATTTTTTTTTTAAATCCAAATGAAAGGGAAAAAAGGGAAGATAGGAGTTTATTTTTTATCAAAAGGAAAGGGAAAAAAGGGAAGAAAGGAGTTTATATTAAAACAAAGTATAGACTGAATATGGTACAATGATATTCAATTGCAGTGAGTAAATGAACACGGGAAAATAGTGAAATTAAAAGATCAGACATCTTACCATTCTCCACGGACATCGGTAACTGTACGAATAAAATTTCGACTAGTCAAAACATACTCATTGTAAATTACCCACTCTGGCTTATGATCCAGGCAGTTGGAAGGATGGAGATGCACCACCTAAAAGTAGGAAAGAAATGGATTATTCAAAGCAAAGAGTTTAAGCTAAGAACCCAAGGCTCACAAAGCAGCATGCTTACCTGGTTGTCCTTCACTGTCAAGTACTGACCAGTGCGTTCAAGATGAGCTACCTGCATAAAGTATCCTGAAAGCAAAGCCTTTCTGATATTGATGTAATAGTCACGGCTATTGAAATCTGTGCTGCAGAGTCTGAGGTTGAACCTGGCCATGATGCGCACAAGCTGTTCCCTCACATTGTCGGCAGATTTTAATGCCCTTTGGTTGATGAAATTCTCATAACACCAAGACGGATCATCACCTATGACACAGCAATAAGCCGGGATATCAGGCACTTGTAGGAAAGGGCAAAAAAAGAAAATGAAAACCAGAGGGAGCATAAGGACAAAAAGAAATTTTAAACTTACTGTTTTGCTTGTATGCATGATAAACATTTAGCAGTGTGAGGTGATCTCCATCAATGTGGCCGAACCGAGCTTTTGCTTCGTCTGCAGCTTTCTGAGCCTCCCTAGGCCGGAGAAAGCAGTTGGGTACTAAAGAAAGAAATTTTTTATCACAGATGAGGCCGATTGTAGGTCAGCAGATGGATAGAGGCGAGACGACACCATTTGCGTGAAGAGAGAATAACTGAGAACTGCAACTACCATCATCAGCTCTAAACTAGAAAAATTCTACCATCATGTCGGAATGACACAATTGCTGATGACAACCTTAATTCGAATCAGAAGACCCCAACAACCATGTTTGCAAATACTTTTACACATGCCATGCAAGAATTATAAAATGTATCTTTTGTTTCAAAGATACAGATATGACCTAACCTTGCATAGAATGCAAGCATGACACAATAGGCATCATGTGAAACATTGACCAGGTTGTCTATACATGCTTGCATTCCTTGAATGCATGCAAGGCTAATGAGAATTGCAAAACCAGGCAACAACTTGGAGATCCTTAAGAAAGTAGTATCAACAAAAAATTTGCTTACCTGAAAGCATAGCAGATATCGAAAGGATCTCATTGGAACAATTGAAATCAGGACTGACGACCAGCATCTTTGACATCTGAGGATCCAAGGGAAATTCGCTCATGATTTCACCTAGTTTAGTCAAGTTCCCCTCATCATCCAGGCACCTAAATAGTTCAAGACCTCCAATGCACGCATCAGAGTTTCAGGGGCCGGAGGGTCCATAAAGTCAAAATGAACCAAGTCATCAATGCCAAGCTTCTTCAAGGTGAGAACTGTATTTGCTAGATTAGACCGAAGAATTTCAGGATAGGTCTGTGGTTGTAGATCATTACTGAAACTCCTTTCAGTGTAAAGTCTGAAGCATTTTCCTGGTTGTGTTCTCCCCGCACGTCCTGTTCTTTGATGAGCGCTTGCCTTTGATATTGGGGAGACAAGCAAAGACTCCACACGTATCCGGGGATTATATACCTTCTGTTTAGAGAATCCAGGATCAATAACATAAACAATACCATCAATAGTCAGTGATGTCTCTGCTATGTTTGTGGACACTACAATCTTCCTTCCAGCAGGGCCACCTTCCTTCAAGGGTGCTGGAGCGGCTTCAAATATTTTCTGTTGCATAGCCGGAGGTAATGTAGAATAAAGAGGGACCACTTTCACGGGACCAACCTGATCCCCCAAATTATTAACTTCCTTATTTATTTTCCTACACGCATCTTCTATCTCTTCTTCTCCAGTAAGGAAGACAAGTATATCACCTGGTGGTTCACACATATGTATCTGCACAACTGTGCGAATCGCAGCTTCCAAGTAATCCCTCTCAGGTTCCTGAGTATAGAAAATTTCTACTGGATGTAACCTTCCAGGTACCTTCATCAATGGTGCACCACTAAAATACCCCTGGAATTTCTCAGCCTCAAGTGTTGCACTCATGACAACTAATTTAAGGTCAGGCCTGTTTCTTAGAACTTCTTTAAGAAGACCGAATAGAACATCTGTTGCCAAGGTCCGTTCGTGTGCTTCATCAAGGATTATCACCTTGTATCTCTCCAGAAGTGGGTCAGCCATTGCTTCTCTTAAAAGCATACCATCAGTTAAATACCTGAAATGGGGGAGGGAAAAGAAAGGGGAAATGAGGCATAAACAAGTGATGATTCAACAACATGCAGTTAAAGAAGCAAAAGTATACTATAAGCATTTTAATTACTTTAATGCATAAAAAGGCATTTGAACCTTACTTCAGAATAGTTTTATGGCTACTGCAATCTTCAAAACGGATACTATAACCAACTTCTTCTCCGATTGTGACATCCATCTCCTCTGCAACTCGACGAGAAACAGACATTGCAGCAACTCGACGAGGTTGGGTGCAAGCAACCATTGGGCGTTTGCCCAACTCGTCACATTCCAGAACAAATGAGGAATCTGTTAATCAAAGTTGATTAAGTCAAAAACACTTAAAAGATAGATATATTAACAAAATGATCAATTTAACTTGCGTCAGTAATCCAGAATTAAAACTAGCATAACATCTGCCATGTCCAGAGATAATTAAACAATGTTTCTGCATGCTGCAAACCAAATTAGCCACTTAAAGGACAAGTGGCGCAGAACAGAATGTTTGCAATTGCGCCTAAGGTTATATTATTGCAATATACTAATATCATAAAGGAACATGAATGCCAAATAAAGAATCCAGGAACAAGGGTTCCTGGTCTGCCAAAAATAAAGAGATAAATAACTAAATAAAATTCGCAAGGAATGATTATATAATTCACACATGCCCATTGCTTGAATGACAACAGATGTATTAAGAGTAAGCACTACAAGCATAACATGTTGTAATCCGAATACAGCGTTGCACACAGAGACAATTTTTTTCTCAAAATATGAATATTTATTAAGTTGACAACACCTTTATCCAATAAAAACAAGCATATATACAAAGATTTATTATCAAAGAAGATACAACCAACTGAACACTAAGGGAAGGGAAGTTGCCCGAATTACTGAATCACATGACATTTATAATTTTAACTATTCTGTCAGTTAGAAGCAAATTAAGGGATCCATTCCTTTCAAAACACTCAGAATTATTCATTTAAAACAAGCTAAAATGAACCTAAAACAATTTGCATTCCTACAATTTAATTCACGTTTCACACCAGAATTTAATATGACATAGTAGTTCAACTAAGTATTTTTCAATTGTTTAAATTATAAATTATAAATCTTCACCATATAAAAAAAATTCAATTTTTATACAGAAAACGAGATCAAATCAAAGCAAGGTCGGATTTTTGTTCAGCAAACCTGAGTGGTTTTGCCACTTCCCGTCTCTCCGACCAAAATCAAGGTCTGATTCGACTTGAGCACCTGCAAGAACTCCTCTTTCTGCTGCCAAACAGGGAGAGTCTTCCTCTTCTCCAAGATCTCGAAATATCTCTGGGAGTACGGCCGCCCGTTCCACCGGTTGATCGTCAGAGAGATCGAAGCCGATCCATTGTTGGCGCCGGTTGGGGCGGGGGAGTTAGTGAACTTGGCCAGCTTGGACGAGATTGTGGTCTCGTCGACGACGTCGAAGAGGCTGATCTTCCGCTTTCTCTCTGTCGACATGAATCGGATCGACTGTTGGGGTTTTGACGAAGGAGATTGGATCTCGCGCTCGAACCCTCGAGCGCGAAATCTAGGGCTTGAGCGGGAGGTGCGGGCTACGAGCCTACAGGAGTTCGAGATTAGGGTTTTTGTTTTCGTAAACGGGGGATGATGTTATCAAGATTTTGAATTAAAATAATGCAAGACCACATGGACAACAAGCGTTTGTAGTCCAACGGTTAGGATAATTGCCTTCCAAGCAATAGACCCGGGTTCGACTCCCGGCAAACGCAACGTAATTTTCTTTCTTTTTTTTTAAGATTTAAAAAATAATAATAATTTGAATCTCATTTTTTTTTTTTAAGATTTAAAAATAATAATAATTTGAATCTCATTTTTCTTTTACTTATTACTTGAACGGAACATTACAAGTTTTTCTTTTTCTCCTCTTATCATTTTGTGATCCATATTCTTTATAAATAAAATATAAAGGTTTTTAACCTTTACCCTTTTCAATCTTTATTATTGTGACTGAATCCCTAACTAGCAGTCCTAATTATATGTTATTGGATTGCACTATATATCTAAGTTTATATAATCAACTAAGGTGTATTTGGACCAATTTCTACTATACCCTATAAGAATCCAAATCCAAACTTGATGCAAGGTTGTTATTTATTTTATTTCTATTTTGGCCACCAACGTGCTTCTCTAGTCCCTCGAGCAAGTGTTGTTCTCTTTACTGAACACAAAAAAATCATATCAACAATTTTGTGAGGACAAGATTTACGGTTCGAATCTCATGCCGCGCAGACATCGGGTTGCCTTCTTGCGATCCCCCCCCCCCTCTTAATTAGTGCAAAAAAAAAGTTTTATTGCAATCGCATCAATAATTAATGCAGGTATCAAAGTAAGACTTGCTTTGAAAAGTAATATTTTTTTTAGCCATCTCATTTACCACCCCAAAGATTATAAGGTAATCAAATTTAGCTAAGATTTTCCTCTGCAAAATAAATTTCTTATATTTCTCATTTAAGATAATTCTCCTACCACCACTTCTCTAAACTACATGCAAGAGATACGGGTGCACAATCGGTCTGTTGGTTGTTGTAAGTCACCGTAAGTCATAAGTTGTATACTTTTTACATTTGTAAGTGAGCTTTATACAAGTAAGTTTTATGGTGTTTGATTGGTAATGTGAAATTAAAAGTTGAGAAGTATATTGTATTTTACGGTGTTGATTGATAATTGGGGTTGTTTGGGTTCAAGGAAGCGAGCGGAAGTGAAAAGTAGGTTTTTTTTCCTTTTGAAAACTGAGAATTTGTGTGTATTTTTTCTGGTGTTTGGTTGGTAGTTAGAAAGTAGAATGGAAAAGTATATTGTGTTTTTCAGTGTTTGGATAGTAATGTGAATGTAAAAGTGAAAAAGTTAACCACAAAGTTGACCATAAAATAACATTAAAATAAAAATTAATTATGAAAATAAAAATTAGACTGTAATTAGAATACAAATGAGATTTACATGATCTCAAGATTAACTGTTTTGAACTGCAACTTATTACAAATGAGATTTACATGACCACAAAATTAACTATAGCACTTTGGAAGTGAGGAAATGGTTATTTAAAAGGAAAAGAAAAAAGAAAAAGAGGTTTTTCTCATTTTTCTTTTGCGGTGTTTGGATGGATGGCAGAAGTGTGACACTTCCCTACTTCCTCACTTCCGCCCACTTCCTTTCATCCTAACAATCATAATGTGTGAGTCGTAAGCGAAAAAATTGACAACAAAACTAATTGTTTGGTGATTTAAACACATAAAAATAATAAAATAATAAAAATATAAATATTTTAAATAATATAAATATTAAAAATATTAAATTTAAATAAATAATAAAAATAGTAACCGGGGATTTCGCTACATCCCCCTATGTCAAACCGTAATTAGAAATAAAACTCAACTTCATAATTTAATTCGCTACAGTCACTTTCTTTTTTTAAACTAACCACGTTCGCTCACGTGTCAAGCGGAGAAGTGTATCTCAGTGGTGAAAGACGTAAATGCCCCGCAGTAATCGCTTCGTAAAATGGATCACTTTGAAATACAGACTGCTGGTATATAGAGGACTGTGACTACGATCGTAGTCTCTACAAAATTGCCCTATTCCTGAGTCTTTATTAGAACTGCGATCATAATCGCAGTAGCACTCCTCACAAAAAATGTCATATTTATGAGTCTTTATAGGACAGTGATTATGACCGCGACTCTCTTTATTAAGACTACGACCATGATCACAGTCCTTACAAAAATGCCATGTTTTTGAGTTTTTATAGGACTGCGATCATGATAGCTGATCGCACTCCTCATAAAAATGTCTTGTTTTCGATCATCATAAAAATATCTTATTTTTGAGTCTTTATTAAGACTGCGATCATAATTGTAGTTCTCACAAAATATAATATATTGGGAGCATGACAATAATCGCAGTCCCCGCAAAATGCCATAATTTTTAATTAATAAAAAAACTGCAACCATGTCGCAGTCTTCTAATAAATACTGTGACCATAGTCACAGACCTCATATCAGTATCATCATTATCAACAGACCCCCGTTCATCGACATCGAATGACACCGAATGTTTCAGATCTAAAAATCACATCAATCATAAACACAAACAAAATCCATTGTGAGCACGAACAAACGCGATTTGCAAAAGATCGATTCAAAAAAAAAAGTCTGAGGGCTTCACGCCCCCTTCCAACCCCCACGGTGACCTGACCGTGCAAATCGATCCGCAAACTACTCTATGTCGAAGTCAGGGTTAAGGGGAGAGCAATGTTGGGATGATGAGAAGAGTAAATAAGGAAATGAAAATATATAAAGAAGTGGTTATGAGGAATCAATTTAAGCTGACGTGGAAGAAGTTATAGCAAATAAAAATAGGGGGGTGAGTTTTTTTTCCTGATTATAAAGGGAAGTATGTGACTGTAGCGAAAATTTTCAATAGTAAATATTAAAATATTAATATTAGAAATACTAAAATATTAATACTATAAAATAATAAAAAAATATTAGATTACTAAAATACTAATATTAATCTAACATTATTAAACTCAGTGATTAAAAATATTAGATTCCAAAATTTAAAATTTAATTTAATAATAAAAAATTATTAATTTCATATTAGATATTATTAATCTAATAATAAAAAGATTAATAATAAAATTATTAGAATAATAAATAAACATTTTAATCTAATAATTAGTTTTAATCTAATAATTAAAAAAAGAATTCTCATAATTTAAAATATTAATCTAATAATAAAAATAATATTAATTTAATTTCAATAAACTGTCTATAATATAGATTTGTATGAACACAAAATTAACTGTTTGTCCTGCAAGTGGGTTGTAAATGAGATTTGCATGACCACAAAATTAATTTTTAAGTTACAAGTGAGCTGCAAGTACATTTTATGACTTACAACCCCAAGCAAATATTGTAAGTGATTATCCTGTAATTATATTTTATCACTTACGGATGAATTACAGAAAACAAAGATGCCCAATGTGTAACTCTATTTCTAAGCCTCAAGCATGCATTTTCTAGTAGAAAGAAAGAAAATATCTCTTTTCTAATTTAAGCCTACTTTCAAGAGTCTCAACTAACAGTCCATGCTAGAACTTCACCTAATTAATGTATACCTGTGGTGTAGACCAAGGCTAGCCTAATCAACTTGAATTTATTAATAAATCACACCAAATCCCATCTCAAAAACCATTTGGTGCACTCTGGAGATATCCACATCCCACTCACAGCATCTAAAAGCTAGATTCAAGCAAAAAGAATATCCTCCCCTCTCATTTTAAGCTCACAACCATTAGAGAACCAAAGAAACAAGTTTTCAACCAGAGAGAGAGAGAGAGAGAGAGAGAGATGGGGAGATCTTTGCTGTCTTCATCCTCTCTCTTCAGATGGATGCAGGATGCAAACTTCTCCAGCATCACCAGGGGCCTGCTGCCGAGCTCGGTGTTCCGGTGGCCGGAGCTCGATTTCTCCGCTGGGCCGTGCCGGGCTGGTCCACTTCATCCCTGTACCGGCCACTGGACCTGGGCCTCTCTCTGGTGGACACTGTGCTCTGGTCTCTGGTGACTGTGCTGGAGTCCATAGCTTTGGCCTCCATGCTCTGCTTCTTCTTTCTCTTCTGTGGATGCACCTTGTAAATTATTAATTTCAATCATGGCGAGTGAGTTTGTCAAATTTTAATTTGAGTTGGAGATTTGAGAGGAATGGGGTATTGAAGAGAATGATGAAGTAGGTAGGAGTTGTATGTTTGTATGATGTTATTGAGTTTGTGCAGACTGAATTAGGATTGGGATGTTGGTTTCCAGAAAACATTCAAAACTTCCAAAAAAAATCAGTGACTTAAAAAAAGAAAAAAGAAATTCAACTTGATGTGTTATTGAGTTCTGAGGTGTCTCCAATATTTAAACTCTTTACCCCTTTTTTTGAGAGTTAAAAGGCAGTTGTATCTGATTTGTTAATAATTAATCAAAAAGCATATGGCACAACTCTTTCCATTTTTGTTCTTTACAGATTTGGTTTACTTTGCTATTGTTATTACCCTAGTAAAACTTTCAAGATATGATCATAATTATTGTTCTTGGCTCTGAAGGTGACGGTTGCAGGGAAAGACCTCAAATGCAGAAAAACTCTCACGTCCGACCTTGTTTGGTTTGCTGCAAGTGAGTGAAAAAGGTGCTACTTAGAAATAAAAATGAAAAAATAAAAATAAAAATGAAAATTTGAAATTTGTACAGATGTACTGTGAAAATGTAAGTGAAAAATATATTGTATTTTTTGATGTTTAATTAGTAGTGTGTAAGTGTAAATGGAAAGTGAATATAAAATTAATTATTTGGGAATTTAAATAATAACAATATTATTAAAATAATCTGCTATTAAAAATTAAAATGTATAATAAATTTTCTAATTAATTATTAAATAATAATAAACTTGATATTTTTAATATTAAAAAAATATATTTAATATACAAGTGAAGCTTACATAACAAAATTAGGAAAAGAAAATGTGTAAAAGAAAAACGAGAAAAAAAAAGAGGCTTTATTTCCTGTCTTTTGGTTCAACACAATAAGAAAAATGATGAAAAATGAGTTTTTCTACTTTTTATTTTTGATTTTCCGGTTGAATCCAAACAAGCCCAAGATTCAAACCATGAATTTATTCATAGAAAAATTCAAAGAAAGATTTTTATTGTGGATAAAATTTTTTTGTAGATCCTGTGTATTTTATAATCCAAGTTTGTAACGATATTAAAAAGGGATCATTTTTATTTGTCCCATTCATAGAATAAAATTTTGAATCCATGTGAAATTTTAGAATGTGTAGACCACGGTGAACGATTTGGATCATCAATATCATTAGCCATCTTGTATTTTCATAAATATACAATTTTATCTTTTGATTTCTTACTTATTTGCTAGGTATATTAACAAATTTCAATATCACAGACAAACCAAGCTCTTCCAATTGCAACCACAATCATTCTCTTTTCACATTGTTACGCGTAAATCATTGCACCAAGAAAACGATCTTAAAACTTCAGGCACGAGATTGCCCAACTGTCATGTTTATTTATTTTGGGAACCAATTGCAGTTAGCAAACTAGACATTTTTTTCAAAACAGCTGAGATGATGGACAATGAGAGAGAGGGAGACAGACTTGTGTCATTTCTATAGAATTCGAGGTCGAATTTTTCTCAGTCAAATATAATGCAACAATGCAAGGTCAACTCCGTTGAAGTTGATTTATACTATTTCAAATAACTAAAAATAAAAAATTATGCATTTTGAATACTTTTTGTCTATCCATCAAGTAGGCATAAATAAACGATCCAAATAATGAATTGATTAGTTTAACAATGAGAATATTAAAATCTAATAAAATTGATGTGTGAGAGTTTTTAAGTGTTTAGATCATGATGAAATGATCAGATCGAGAATTTGTATGTCTAAAAACTTAGATCCAAGCAATATGTTATTTTCGACCAATCATTTTATACATGAGTTTTGATTTTTAGTTACTTGAAATAATTTAGACCAACAATCTTGCATTGCATTTGGATATTGTATGGTTGTATTTGAGTGGGAAGGATTTGACCTCGAATCCTTCCGAATGATACAAGTCTCTCTAGAGATGGGGAGGTGAGCGGATATTTTCACCCCAAAAGTGATGGAGGCACCCTAATGTTGAAGGCACCCTCAAGGCGTCCTCCTTTTTTTTTAAAAATGTTAAAATGTCTTCTTCTCCTCCTCCTTCTCTCCATCTTCACTGGTGACCCTCCAGCCTTCGCCCCTCCCTCATCGGCGACCACCCCTTTCTCCTCCTCTCCCGTTCCTGACCCCCCGGCCCCCACTCCTCCCCCAATCCCCCCTCCCCTGGTGTGTTCGATGGAGACCGGGAGGAGGGGAGCGGGGAGGCCGGGAAGAAGAGGAAGGAAAAATAGACATTCTCTAGAGTTTCATTATGTGTGAAATTATTAAAAAAATAATGGCAAACTTGTGCTAGCTTGGCGGCTGTCTTTATTAATTTTTAGAGTGAAAATATCCAACCCCTCTACCAGAGGGGAGAGAGAGTCCCACAAGCAATCAATGCGCCCAGAAAATGAAAGATGCAGACGGGCACGTAAGAAATTAAGTTGATAACTTTGTGAGCAAGAAATCTAATAAAATCTACAAGAAGTTATTTTGACATTTTGATGCAAGTTTAACTCATTTTTGCGTTTTTGACACGTATAAATGCCAGAGCCTGGATTTATGGATAACGTTGGGAAATGCAAATATTATGACCTAAATTTAGAAATAGGCAACTCTAATAGAAAATACGTCTTATTAGACGTTATTTAATATTTATTAAATACTTTTATGAGAAAAATATACATTAACTACTTAAAAATTAAATTTCAAGAAATTTCGATATGTTTGACTTTTAACATTTCGCTGTTAGATGCATGAGTAAAATACATCGAAATTCTTTAAAATTGACTCTTAGGTAATTAATGAATAATGAGTATTAGATCACATCTAATGGAATATATTTCCATTAGGGTTTCCCTTTTCTAAACTTAGGGGGATACAATTTGCATCCAAGTACTATGGAAAATAGGCTAGCGCAACTCAAATGCAAATATATTAAGTTTTGTAGCTTTTAAGTTTGTTAAAAAAAAGAAAGAAACTCTGTTAATTTATTTCATGCAACTTTTTATTTTCTAACATTAACCTTTTCTGCAAATACAAATACATAATTAATATTTTTTGTCTTTCATACATTATGTCTTTGTATTAAATTAGAATGCTTAACATTGTAATTAAAATCACTGAGAAAGATAATAACAAATAGGATCTGATGCATCTACAGTTAGCTAAGCTAACCCCTTTCTCTTGGAAAAGATCTTCTCTAGTAGAGTTGGTTATAAGATTACTCAAAAATTTAGGGTCCAAAAGGAAATAAATGAATCAAAACATCAAACATGAAATTAATGACCAAATCAGACCCTAAACATATACCCAAGTAATGTTATTTGTACTAACTTTTTTATACTAAATTATTAAAACTGACTGAAAAAGAGGTTTTTCTCCCGTGACTCATATAGAAACTTTGTCCCTCCCCTCACCCCTCCCGCTCCTCCTCTCCTCCCTTTTCTTCTTTCTCTTCTTCGTTGGTGGAATCTGATCAGTTTTCTATCACACACGTGATTACTACTTTATAAATTGTGACACTATGAGTCACATTTTCGTGAATTATAACTGCGCGTCTCCATTAAAAAAATAGTACAAATATTAATACTCAAACCAACCCAGAAATGACTGCAACCGAAACTCTGGACCCAACCAGCTTAATTACCATCTGATAGCAACGCTAATAATGATGACCAATTGACCATTGCACACGCAAAACGCACACCTGTGCACGACAAAACTCACACAAGAAATTGAGAAGAATAAGAGGGGGAGAGAGATGGGATGCAGACCATCAGCCACCGAGAGAGAGAGAGAGAGAGAGAGAGAGAGAGAGAGGGGGGGGTCCATCAGCCACCTCCATGCTCCAGTGGTTAGAAGCAATGGCCTCCGGCCTCTGGCGCAGCGTGTCGGGCTCCGTGCTCTGGCGGTGGCAGGACCTGGACCTCTCCGGCACGGGATTGAGCCTCCGGTGGCCCAACGCGATCGACTTGTCGGTCGTCGACAGTGTTGTTTGGGCCTTTGTGGTTGCCTGTGAGAGCCTGGCTCTCGCCTCCATGTTGTGCTTCTTCTTGTGTGCTGCGGCTGTACTATTTGATCTTTCAGCTTCAGTAGTTTTGTTTTGTTAGGCTATAGTTCGATCCATGATTAATTTGATTTATTGCTAGTTAATATGAGATCCTATGCCTGTACATAAGTGTATTACCTTAGTTCTTCTCTGTTTATGTTCTTTTATTATTCTCTTCTATCATGCATGTGATTGTTAATAATGTTAATGTTAATCTCAACTTGGCATCATGATTTTACAATCTTTCCCTTTTCCTCTTTCTTTCTTCTTCTTAATTTTAAGCCCAACGTGTATTTGGAATGATTTGTGCTAACATACTTAATTTTGTTTTTGGAGAAATAGTAACACACAAATAAAGGTGATCCTTCTCATTTGTGTAGATGATCCTAATATTTGAAGATGCTGGTTCGTATTCACTATCTTCATTTTTTTTTCCACTTTTCAGAAAAAAAATAATAATATAGATTTGTTAGTAGACATGTGATACATTGTATTTAGACATATATATTTTTCTTAATTTATTTTTCACTTTTTATATATATTGATGTAATTGTTTTATGATAA